>CM060638.1:28001061-28003561 GCA_030578275.1 Meda fulgida
AGTGAGTGTGCATGTAGAGCTCCTCTTCATCCTCAGAGATGAAGGTTGAGTTCGCTCCTCTGCGTGTTCCTCTGCGCAGGCGCATGCAAACAGCCGCGGTTCTGCAGTGGGTCTTCAGCTTCTTGGCTCTAGGTGAGTGTATCATCATCATCATCAATATAATATAATGTTCTGTAGAATTAAGGAATGATAAACATATTTATATCTGCAAAGATACGCGTTTTTCCAACTTTATCTTGTTTATCTGTTTTGTTCTGTTTGTCAGTAGAGCAAAAGCTTTAGCCATGATTTCATATTTAAAAAAAAAAACTATTTAAAAGTGGATATTTGTAAATCAAATTTGTTTTTCTAATAAGCAGCTGCATTGTATTTGATCCCAAAATCAAAATATTTTGCATGAACACGTGACTTAAACATGATATTCACAGTTGTATTATTCACTTGACTTATTTTTTCACATTACAGTAATGCAAATGGAATTTTTGTCTTTTACAGCAAACCATTGTCATGAAAATAATTTCACAATGCAAAATTATTTTAAAGTGGATATTTGTAGAAATAGACATTCTCTTCTCTTTCTAATATGGTGAATCTAAGCAGAAGCGTCATATTTTATCCCAAAATCAAAAGAAATTCTATTTTATTTTATATTGTCTAAACTAAATACTGGCTACACGTTTTTGCATGACGTTGTTTTTATGACACTAGGCAATTAAGTTGAAAAATGTAAATTAAACCAAATAAGTTAAAATTATATCATTACATATTGCAGTAGGAAATTGTTATGAAAATAATTACACAGTGCAAAAAGTACCATATTAATATTTTATTCTGTTATACTGTTATATTAAGAATAAAGAGAATACAGAAAAAAATAAAAACTTAAATTACTTAATTACATTATTGATTATTTGTGAGGTTAATGTGCTTATTTATCCTGAAATACTGGCGTAAGTTTCTTTTCATATTACAGTAGACATGATTGTAATGAAAATAACATCACAATGCCAAATTTTTTTTTAAAATAATGCTTTATCTTATTGAATTAGAGTGAAATATAGGCCAGACTTCTTGATAGTTTGCACTTGGATGCAAGGACGGAAACTTTCATCCAAAATAACATGACATGAATCTGGAGCTCAGTGTGTTTGATGACCAGAACTGAACCTGAAACCTTTGAGTCACAAACCATTAAAGCACCAGCGGTCTTGTAACATTGTAACATTGTGTGTCTGAACTGTCTAAATGTTTGACATGAGTACAAACACACTAATAAACACACATCGCTCTAGAGTTCAGTCACACTGTCGTCGGTAATAAATCATACACACACACACACGTCTCTCTCTCTCTGTCTCCAGCTCAGGTCTGTCTGGCTGCGTTTGTGCTCTTGTGTGTCAGTGATTGGTGGATTCTGGGAGCGCTGTACGCTGGTTGGCTGTATCTGGACAGGGACACGCCCTCATGTGGGGGTCGGAGGTCACAGTGGGTCAGAAGTTGGCGCATGTGGACGTATTTTCGGGAATATTTCCCCATCACAGTGAGTTTATACGAGCATTTGTTCAGTGAATGATTCAATAGGCTCCTGGACACTTGACATGCTTTTTTATTTTTTTTGCGTGCTGGCATTTTTCAGTAATCATCAAAAATTAGGCATCATGTGAACGCTCAAACACTCAAAATTCATACAAAATTGATCGCGTTATCATTGAAACTGTACTTTAATACATTTTAGCAGGCTTCTCCCCCTAGTGGGCAGTGTCATGTTTCATATTTTATATAATTTACTGCACTATTTTATTTATTAGTCAAAATCACCTGAATGTATTTTGGAATTTCTAGTTTGTATTAACCTGAAATGTCTTATATAGTTTTTTCGTTAATTGTATGAATTATGTTGTTTATTCTGTTTTCGCCATGAAAATAGCCTTGTTGCTGATATGCCGTAAATAAATAAAATCGTTTTCTAATTTTGCCTAAACGCATATCGTTGACAGACTCAAGGTTCATATTAGGTGATTGTTTTGTGATATTGTGACAGCATTTTATTAATTTGTGTAAGGTTTCAATACTTAAAACTATTTGTGTGTTTGCCGCCCGGTGGCTATTTTTGGGACAGCGCCTGGACAAAATCTCACAGGAACGTACATTTTTGTGATATTAGCCTCATATTTGGAGCACACATTTTTTTTAGACAAAACTAACGCTTTTGCCACACCTGCCAATGGCCATGAAACTGTGCAAAAACAGGCAGTATTGACACCAAAATGTTAGATACCAATGAAAACTCACAATTCTCTATTCGAAAATCGGTACCATAGCTAAAACTACTTGCCCAACTCATATTTTTTAAAACATAATTAAAGACAAATAAACAGTCAATAAATAAAATAAGAACAAATAATCAAATTCCAAGCTAAAGCACAAATAAATACAATATAGTAGATTATTTGTCAATACCTGCTCTCTCCATCACCCTTTCTTTTTCTCTCAGTCTCAT
>CM060638.1:28008561-28016061 GCA_030578275.1 Meda fulgida
ACTTTATGAACACATGCCTCTTTGTTCACTTTGTTCAGAATGACTGTTTCCATCCATCTGTATTTTAAATGTTTGGATATAGAGTAAAAAACCAGATGGAAATGCAAAGATGTGCATCAAATCTAATAAATTCCTTCTTGAAATGCAAAAGTGTTATGCAATATTCAAAAAAATTTATTACACAAGTATTATACGCAACTTTGTATGGAAACGGCTAATGACATGCCTGATTTGTTCACTTTGTTTGTGATGAAACTGAACTTTAGATGGAAATATAGCTAATGACACCCTCATTCGTTCAGTTTCAGAAATGCCTCATTTATTCAGTTTGTAACCAAACCGTGCTTTATTTGCAAATGTTTTATGTGATATTGGGTTTATGGGTTTATGAGCTATACTGGGACCAGCCACAGGGGGGCGATCGAGACGCTGGGTTTATGAGCTATACTGGGACCAGCCACAGGGGGGCGATCGAGACGCTGGGTTTATGAGCTATACTGGGACCAGCCACCGGGGGGGCGATCGAGACGCTGGGTTTATGAGCTATACTGGGACCAGCCACAGGGGGGCGATCGAGACGCTGGGTTTATGAGCTATACTGGGACCAGCCACAGGGGGACGATCGAGGCGCTGGGTTAATGAGCTATACTGGGACCAGCCACAGGGGGACGATCGAGGCGCTGGGTTTATGAGCTATACTGGGACCAGCCACAGGGGGGCGATCGAGGCGCTGGGTTTATGAGCTATACTGGGACCAGCCACAGGGGGACGATCGAGGCGCTGGGTTAATGAGCTATACTGGGACCAGCCACAGGGGGACGATCGAGGCGCTGGGTTAATGAGCTATACTGGGACCAGCCACAGGGGGGCGATCGAGGAGCTGGGTTTATGAGCTATACTGGGACCAGCCACAGGGGGACGATCGAGGCGCTGGGTTAATGAGCTATACTGGGACCAGCCACAGGGGGGCGATCGAGACGCTGGGTTTATGAGCTATACTGGGACCAGCCACAGGGGGGCGATCGAGACGCTGGGTTTATGAGCTATACTGGGACCAGCCACAGGGGGACGATCGAGGCGCTGGGTTAATGAGCTATACTGGGACCAGCCACAGGGGGACGATCGAGACGCTGGGTTTATGAGCTATACTGGGACCAGCCACAGGGGGGCGATCGAGACGCTGGGTTTATGAGCTATACTGGGACCAGCCACAGGGGGACGATCGAGGCGCTGGGTTAATGAGCTATACTGGGACCAGCCACAGGGGGGCGATCGAGGAGCTGGGTTTGAGCTATACTGGGACCAGCCACAGGGGGGGCGATCGAGGCGCTGGGTTTATGAGCTATACTGGGACCAGCCACAGGGGGGCGATCGAGACGCTGGGTTTATGAGCTATACTGGGACCAGCCACAGGGGGGCGATCGAGACGCTGGGTTTATGAGCTATACTGGGACCAGCCACCGGGGGGGGCGAATCGAGACGCTGGGTTTATGAGCTATACTGGAACCAGCCACCGGGGGGGCGATCGAGGCGCTGGGTTAATGAGCTATACTGGGACCAGCCACCGGGGGGCGATCGAGGCGCTGGGTTTATGAGCTATACTGGGACCAGCCACAGGGGGGCGATCGAGACGCTGGGTTTGAGCTATACTGGGACCAGCCACAGGGGGACGATCGAGGCGCTGGGTTAATGAGCTATACTGGGACCAGCCACAGGGGGGCGATCGAGGAGCTGGGTTTATGAGCTATACTGGGACCAGCCACAGGGGGAGATTGAGGCGCTGGGTTTATGAGCTATACTGAGACCAGCCACCGGGGGCGGGGGGGGGGGCATTGAGACGCTGGGTTTATGAGCTATACTGGGACCAGCCACCAGGGGGCGATCGAGACACTTTGGCTTCACTTTTCAGCACGTGCGGCACGCTTGGTCTGAACCTTGACCTCTGACCTCTGCAGGGCTGGTGTCGAGTGAGAAGGCCAGTGCGAGTTACCTGTTGAGTCATCCCGGTGGAGGTCAAGCCGCCGTGATCGCAGTGGGAGGAGCTCCGGAGTCTCTCGATGCGCGGCCGGGAGCCGTAACACTTCAGCTGCTGCAGCGCAAAGGCTTCGTTAAACTGGCCCTCAAACACGGGTGTGTGTGTGTGTGTGTGTGTGTGTGTGTGTGTGTGTGTGTGTGTGTGTGGTTGTGAGAGAGAGCACGTTTGTGTGTGAGTCTGTATGTGTGAGTCTACAGTGTGTGTGTAAGACAGCATCTCCTGGGTTTGATCACTGTATGCTGTTTCTCGTGTGTGTAGAGCGTGGCTGGTCCCCGTCTTCTCGTTCGGGGAGAACGAGCTGTTTGATCAGATGGAGAACCCCACAGGCTCCGCCCTCCGGCGCGTGCAGGACCGCCTCCAGAGGATGATGGGCGTGGCCATGCCTCTGTTCCACGCCAGGGGGGTTTTCCAGTACAGCTTCGGTCTGCTGCCCTACCGGAAGCCCATACACACCGTGGGTGCGTACACACACTCAGCCCATACACACTCGGCCCATACACACCGTGGGTGCGTACACACACTCAGCCCATACACACCGTGGTGCAGCCCATACACACCGTGGGTGCGTACACACACTCAGCCCATACACACCGTGGGTGCGTACACACACTCAGCCCATACACACTCAGCCCATACACACCGTGGGTGTGTACACACTCTTACACCTGAGGTTGTGTTGTACAGCACATCTAGATATTTCTAGTGCTCTTCGTGTCTCGGTCAAAAAAAAAAAAAATTGGATTTCAATGACATTAATGTACTATATTTTAGTTTGATAATGTTTTTTATTTCATATTTTGTATTTTTAGGGGATTTTATGGTAGTAAATTATATTTATGCTGTATTTATAATCCATTTATTCACTTTTTGAGCATAGACCTGGAAATACATTTCCAACTTAAACTGGTAAATCTTGAATGTTTTAGAGCACAGACTGAAGTTTGATCTCTTTTTAAAGACGACACGTGGCAGATTATTGCTGAAGTAATTTTTTTTTTACGAAATGTTTATTGTTATGAAAAATGCACAAAAATACTATTTTAAATTTGTATATGAAATGTATATTTTCATAAACATATAAAACTGTGAGGAAAATCTGTTCCAAATTTGAGTTTGATATCTCAAAAAATGTTGTTCGGCTGCAGTCCCAAACGCTTCCACTAGAGGAAACTCTCGTTTCTGACCGCGAGCAGCACAAGTGTGAAGATTTTTTTCAGGACCATTTTACCTTTTCTAAACATGTCTAATGATTTTTGTTTTGTGTTCACATAGCAATAGCCAAAACCTTCACCAAGTTTCGTACCAGTCCAATGAAGTAAAAAATAAAATTATAATTTTTTTGGTCAAAAATGAAGAGCACCAGACTGACTCGTGTCTGTGTGGATGTTGCTGTGTGATAATATATTATAACTCAGTGTGTCTGTCTGTAGTCGGACGCCCCATTCCTGTAACTCAGACTCCGTGTCCCAATAAAGACGACATTGACACTCTTCACTCTCTCTACATGAAGGTGAATCAAATGCTCATTTCTACAGCTGCTTTATGATTTTACAGTCTTTAATCTTTAATGTGCATACTTTCCAACACGTCTTTCTGTGTTTGTAGGGTCTGACGCAATTGTTTGAAGAGAATAAGAAAAACTACGGCATCCCAGAAGACAAACATCTCAACTTCATTTGACCTCTGTTTTACTGATATGAAATTATCAATGCTGCTGATGAGGATGATGATGCAAGAAACTAAAGTTACACTACAAAGAGACAATACTGACTTTAAAAAATTCTATCACAGATTATCATCAGGGACTGATTTTTGTTCCACTGTTTGTGGTTTCATCAGGATCTGCCCAGATTTTAATATTTTTTGCATGCTAATGGTCGATTTTGTTTTTGTTTTGTTTTTTGCAACGTCATGGAAGTAAATGCATTTGCTATATAGTTAAACAATAAAACAAGAAGGGTTTTGTTGTATAGTTAATATAGCAGTACCTATACAAAGTATTAAGGATATCATTATTACAAGCATCGTTCCAGTTAAACATCTAGTCCTGATAGACCAGAATGTGGTTTTGCAAATAAAATAGTGGTGCACATTAGAGTTGAACAGATGTTTTCATGACATAACTAATGCTTTATATTGTCACTGTATTGATAGGTTGAAAGATATCTGTTTTATGGTTATTAACAGGTTGGGCTCTTGTAAATCTACATCTTGGCTTTATTGTTCTCACATTTGTTTTTAATTAGGAAATGTGAATTGATTGAATGGGCACATATATTGGTGTACGAAAATATGAAAACAAATAAATTGGTACTTTTTTTATAATAGGATCTGTTTTATTCATTATTACTTTTACATAATAAAAAATGCAATTGCCTTCTTGCTTGAAATAGTCGGTAGGTGGCAGTGCGAACCTTCATTTCTCAAACTTGATTTCGTTTTATTTTTCTCACAGATTCAAACGTATTTTGAGACTTTACATCGACAAGATGAAGTTATATATTTGTAAAGTTTAATGATCTGTGCTTTGGCTAAGTACATTTTCCTGATTAAGATAAGCGAATCGTCAGCGTGTGTCGAAATTAGGAATCGTACTAAAGCGAAGGCAAATTTCATGAATATTAATTCGGTCGCTGATTGGTTGAGTCCAGGCGCGTAGCCTCATTAATATTAATGAGCCATGCGTTCGTCATAGTAGGATCCTGTCGCAGGAACGGAGGCGGAACTTCCGGGTGATGGAAAGTTGTCAACAGTTTCGTTGGTGGAGAATTAATCTGTAAATCTGAGTTCATTAGTGTCGCTTTAAAGAAAATCCACTCCTGAACTCAACAAGAGAACCGAAGCTGCGGGATTTCTGCCACTGAACCGAGAGATCCGGAGGAGTTTGTGGGACTCGTCCTTAATTAGGGGTGGATCTGATGCAAACTGATGGAGAATAAACAAACTGTTCGGGTGTGGATGATCAAACTGAAGCAGTCTCCTTGACTCTTAAGGGTTTTCTTATTTTTAATTCTCTTTCTGATTTCAGTTTAACGGAATATGTTCTCCTCTTCCAGGGATTTTAGGTGTGGACGCAACATGTGAGCTGTCTTTAGTGTGTTTAAGTTCACAAAATCTCTACAATTTGACTTCTTAATGGGATTACAGAATGCTTCTGTCTTAAAATTGGTCCTAATTCACATTTCTATTGGGCTCGGGTTAAATCCAGATCCAGAAATCTCTTTTGCACAGCTTTTCTCTATTGTAATGTTTCTTTTTGACATCGAACTGCTCTGATTCTGGTCTTATATTGACCTGATGCGGATTAGTTTAGTGTAAGTAAATGTCAGGTTTTGGGCTGCAACAGTGTTGTGCAATGCTTCTGTTTCTGTGCGCACGTATGCGGGTATTTGCTTAAGGGGATAGAGGAGCGCGCGTGCATGTGCTTGTTCTGTGACGTCATTTCTACTACGAATCAGTGGAATCAAATCTGGTTCCAATTTTAATTCGAATCAACCCCATGCAGCCCGAACTGTAATATGTATAGTTTGGTTTTATTCAAGTTTTACTCTCCAAGTTGCTGAGAGTATTTGGCATCGTTTGAGTTTTAATGTGCGGGACATTGGGAGTTCAGCACCCATTTGTAATGAAAGATTAAAAGCTTGCACCACCTTTAAATCATGTAGACAGAACTGCAACGTGTAGAGTTTGATTCTATGTTTTAATCTTAAAGGTGGCTAAGTGTTTTGAGCTTTTACACAGAATTGTTGATCTTGCTCCAGTTTTAATTTAAGGTTTAAAATCGCGATAATTCAAATCAAATGCGAGTTTTTGAGTTTCTATTCAAGTTTTACTCTTAATGTTGTATGTTTAAGCTAGTTCTAATTTTAAGTTAAATGCTTGATCCACTTTTAATTCAAATCTAATGAGACCGTTAATCCACACTTGATTGTGATTGAGTTTGATTTCAGTAGCCACTCTTTAAAGCCTTTCAAACTGTTACCAAAAACATTTCCACTTGCTCTAGTTTGAATTTGAGATGAAACGCATGGGTTCATTTCTAATTTGAATGTGACAACTGTAATATTTAAAGTTTTGAACGTTCTCTTCAAGTTTTGAGCTTCTCCACTTGCTCTAGTATAATCTGAAGTTATAAGTGTGATCATTTCTAATTTGAATCAAATGCACAGCCAGAACTGTTACATTTAAAGTTTGATTGCATTCGAGTTTTACTCCTAAAGTTGTGTTTGATCTTTTCCGCTTGTTTCTAGTTTTAATGTTAAGTTAAAAGCAAGAGCCACTTTTAATTTGAATCAAATGAGCAGTCAGAACTGAATCTCCAGACACTGAGTTTGATTCTTTTGCAGGTTCTTCTCTTAAAGTTGCTCAGTGTTTTGTCACCAGACGCTAGCAAAAAGTTGACGGAAACACAACTTCTTTTTTTTTTTTTTACAGTTACCAAACTAGTCGTGCAGAACTAAAAAAAAAAAAATGTCCTGACACGCTCAGGCATTAAGCTGCAGGACGAAACCATGCAAAACACCCTAATTATGGTGTTTATTTAGCGAACGTCTTTTGGAATGGGCTGTTTGATCTTGAAATAATCAAATCTGTGCATGCATGGCGATTATGAGTCTCTTTTTTGTGTCCTGAGCTGTGAACGCACACACTGCACGCCTGCCAGAGGAAACAGCCATCAGAGCCGAGACTTGCGCAACCGCTGGGCAGAGAAACTGCTCTTGTTACTGTACTGGCTGTGGTCGAAATACTACAAACAGCCGCAGGGAGAAGGAGGAAAGACTGCCAAGCTCAATGGAATTAATGTGATTGATTTTACTTTTTCGGTTTTGACAGATTTGACCACGTACCTGTGAGTTCACCTAAGGACAAAAAATATGGTTTATCAGATCCAGATCCACCCTAGAGATTGAGTGAAAGAAAGCCAGTGCTTTGGAATGGTTAAGATATCCATTTCTTAGAGAGATTCTTTCACTCTTTTTTTCTTTCTCCGCCAGATAAATAATGAACAACAATCGAGCTTTGAGCGCTTAAGCATAACGTTAACCGTTCGCTAACGCTCTGTCCAAAAATGAGTGGTGGAAAGAAACGGAGCGGTTTTCAAATCACCAGTGTTACATCGGATTACAATCAGGGATCTGGAGAAAACAATCTGACGGAGTTACTCAGCCCTGGGAGTCAACGAGCCACGCCCACTTCTGCAAGAGGCCCCGCCCATGGGCGGAGCCCTAGAAGCCAGACTGCATCACCCACTCAAATTATATCCAATGGCCCGTTACTCCGTCATAGCTCCGCCTTCCAGACACAACAAAGCTCTAGTCAGCCGGCTACGCCCGTCACGACTAGGAAGCAGAATTCGCTGGACTCGAGCGGGGCGTCGCGGTTTCGCGTGGTGCGTTTGGACCAGGGACCGGGAGAACCGTACAAGCGCGGTCGATGGACTTGCGTAGATGTGGTGGAGAGGGAGG
>CM060638.1:28023561-28033561 GCA_030578275.1 Meda fulgida
GTGATTAAAAAAAACATGATTTATATTCTGAAAAATATTATATATACTAAAAAAAAAAGTATTTTTATACTTTTTTCGCCTACTTATACTGTGCCTTAAAAGTATGTACAGTGCTTCCTGTCAGTTTAAAGTGCCCTGTCAATCATCATGTCACAGTTATTATCCTTCACATTTAATTTGATTTCATTTCCTGTTGATCTGCCACTCGTGGGTCTTTCATCATGTGTTTGCATAATGATAGTAAAGACTAAACGTATCTTTATAAAAGTTCACAATACTGTTGCAGATTAAATATAATATGATAACATTGAGTAAATATATTTTCGTGAGGTTATATACGGATTATTAATCACTCAAACTTACTTTACTTAACCGTCGCTCTTGCACATCCGCCATGTTTGTAGTTTTTTAACACTTTAGTTTGTAGTTCTTGTGAGCCGTTAGAGTAGGCTGATAGAGTAGGCTCTCACAAACTTACAAAAACTCCCTCTTTATCCGGTTTTTCTTCCTCATCCTCCTTCCCAGCTGACAATTTTACGTTCTGGGAACGTTAGTTTTTAGAACCTAAAAAGAACCTACAGGAAACGCTCCTAGAACGTTCTTGTTTGGTTCCCAAAAAAATAACCAAATGGGAACGTTCTGTGTTTGCTGGGTTGTTTGCCCATCTATATTTAGCTGATCTTTCCCAGCAGTTTTTTGTTGCTTAACAAATACGCATGAAAGTCTAAGCATGGCCCACTGAAAAATAATGAAAACCAGGACATTTTTATCACTTTATAAAAAACAGCCAGGACGGCCAGGGCAGGACGTGAAAACAGGGCGTTTGGTCACCCTAGTTAGTGAATCTGCACTTCCAATTCTAACCGGAAATAGTAGACCAGTAGAAACGAGGGATGCACCGATATGAACATTTTGGCCGATACCGATAACCGATAATTCTTTATATATGAAAACCGATAACCGATATATTGGCTGATAAATCTAAATCCAAATTTTTATATAATTTTTGGGAGCCTGATTACATAAACAAAAGTCTCAGCATTAAAAGACATGTCTCAAACACACAAATAACAAAAAGTACAGTAGCCTAGTTTGAACCAGCACAAGTTTTATACTTCATTTCACACTCCTATAGCCAACTTTCCTAACCAAAAATAAATAAATGATTCTCCTATTTTTAACAATTCAAAGTTATAATGGCGAACAGAGCACATCTGAAGTTTCTCAGCTCAAAGAAATAATCCATTATTTATTGGCTTTAAAATGTTGCCAAATCTTCTTATAAGACTATATAACTATAATAACATTAAAAATGAAATCTACCAGTCGAAAGTTTTGGATCGGTAAGAATGTTTGTAAAAGAAGTCTCTTCTGCTCATCAAGGCTGCATTTATTTGATTAAAAATACAAAAAAGAACAGTAATATTGTTAAATATTATGACAATTTAAAATAACACTTTTCTATTTTAATATATTTTAAAGTGTAATTTATTCCTGTGATCAAAGCTGTATTTCAGCATCATTACTCCAGTCTTCAGTGTCACATGATCCTTCAGAAATCAGGATAATATGATGATCTGATGCTCAAAAAACATTAATTATTATTATCAATGTTGAAAACAGTTTTTTTCAGGATTCTTTGATGAATAGAAAGCTCAAAAGAACAGCATTTATCTGAAATATAATCTTTTGTAACATTATAAATGTCTTTACTGTCACTTTTGATCATTTTAATTCATCCTTGATGAATAAAAGTATTGATTTCTTTTATTTCTTTCACCCAAAAAATTATGTTTAATGTTCCAAAAGCTTCTATTTCAGATAAATGCTGTTCTTTTGAACTTTCTATTCATCAAAGAATCCTGAAAAAAAACTGGTTTCAACATTGATAATAAAAATGAATGTTTTTTTTTTAGCATAAAATCCGCATATCCTCCTGATTTCTGAAGGATCATGTGACACTGAAGACTGGAGTAATGATGGAATAAATTGACTGGAATAAATTACACTTTACTAGATATTCACACAGAAAACAGCTGTATTAAATTCTAATTTAAACAATATATTTTTTTTTTGGGGATCGGTAAGATTTTTAATGTTTTTAAAAGAAGTCTCTTCAGCTCACAAAAGCTTTATTAAATTCTAATTTACACAATATATATATCTTTTTTTTTATCGAATAAATGCAGCTTTTGTGAGCTGAAGAGACTTCTTTTAAAAACATTAAAAATCTTACCGACCCCTTTGACTGGTAATGTATATCAGCCGATAAATCGTGCATCCAGAAATACTAGCTGCCTTCAGAAAACTATGATTTCAGCCACACTAATTGTAATGTTTATGACGGACAGTATATGGATTAGTATGCAGCTTGTGTTTGTGTGTGATGGAGTGGGTGGAGTGTGGAATGCTGGGAGCTGTGTGGGCGGGCACAGAATCCCAGCGTGACACGTGATTGGCTGCGACGGAAAGTGGGCGGAGACCTGAATCAAAGAGTGCAGTGTTGATGCGTGTGTACATATTAACATGTGTTGTGTGACACGAAAACAGTCCAGAGATCCACAGTTTCTTGGAGATCTGTGAGATTACGGGTCAAACAGGTGGACTTTTCTTTTTTTGGACTTTTCTGGACTTTCTCCCCAGATTACACTAATCCCGGGATTTCGCATGGATTGGGCCAGTTTGACGGATTAGAGCACAAAGGTCTGGTGATGGAAATGAAGGAACATTATTGAGGTCTCATGGAGATTACAGACCAACTAAAAGACGCTAGTAACTTGACTACATTTAGTGTGATTAAAACATATTGTGGCGTTTTTTTGAGTAATATATTGCACACGCAGCTCTCATATTTTTTGTGAAATGAACGATTCCTGGATTCGTTCCCTGCAGTCTTTTTTGTAGTATTAATTTTATACTATTATAGCTTGAATTACCGTTTATTTCTATATTTTCAGTTTTGCTTTTAGTTAATCTGTCATGTGCTTTTGTTTTAGTTTTTTTTTTTATTGAGATTTAATTCATATTCAGTTTTAGGTTTTATTTATTTTCTAGTTTGCAATTTTAGTGCTTCAACTTAAACTTATTTCAGTTAGTTGCCAAAGGAAACATTGGATCATTTTCATTCAGTTCTTCATTTAATATTCAGGTTTTATTTACGTTAACATGAACAAAAATGTTCTTAACTGTAAAGTCCCCCTGTGGTGAAAATCCAGCTTTTAATGTTGTTTATGTGTCTATGTGGTGTTTTTAATATGCTTTAAGACACACATGTGTAAGTTCATAAGTCGACAGCATTGCTGAGTATTTTCTGCTTAAAACTGCAGTGAACCAAAGACAGTCTCAAAAACACGGTTTGAAATCGCTGGTGTTTCTGACGTCACAAACGACCTTGTAACCAATCAGATCAACGTGTGCTCGTCAACCAGTGGATCTCTGAGTGAGTGAGTGAGTGAGTGGAGGCGGGGCTCATTTGCATATTCATAGAAACGCGTATACTCAATGAGGCAAGGGTGTCGAGTTACAATCAAGGAAAACATTTAAATATGTCATTTTGGTAGTTTTGCAGGGATAAAATTATTTTAAGGGATACAATTATTGACTACAGGGGGACTTTAAAAGTTAAAAAAAAGTTAGAAATCTTAACTTGGCAACTAGCTGAAATAAAAGAAGCTTTAAGTTTTTCAGTTTAAGTTTTATTTCAAGCAACAAACCTTTCTTTTGTTGTTGTGGTTTTAGTGAGCTATAATAACCCTGGGCTTCACCATAGTAAAGGTCACTCTTGTTCTGCTGATGTGCAACAGTAATTGTTACAGTTTCATGTCACTGAATGAGTCAGATCCTTTCCGGATGTTTCTGAACGAGGTCAAAGGAAACGATTACATGATACCTCTTCCTGATGGCGCCTCGAGAAAACCGTGTACATCATTGAGTTTCCTTTTGATGTGTGTTTTTGCACCTCCCGAATCCCCACCATGTTTGTTAGTGTTCGTAAGATGATCTCCATTTTTGAGAGTAAAAAACAGCCTCGTCCTTTATCACTTCCTCCGTGTGTTTCCAATGACCAGACACAAAGAGAGGATCCGATCCTTCTTGCTGGATCCTCAACTGGCTCTAAGCCACACCCCTCATCTTTAAGCCCCGCCCCTCCAACTGTGATTTGTCGGCCACGCCTCCATGCAGGAGAAAGGAATGTGGCTGGTGGAGCTCGAAGAGTTCGTGATTCTTGGCCAATCGGGAAGCTTGATTACTATCCGAGGGCTGGATGCTTAGCGCTTTCCGAGCCAATCAGCAGCAAGCGCTTTCCGCATACATCATCCAGAAACAAACCTAGTGACGCTGTTGCCAGGTGCCGCACGTCAAGAACAGACCGAAACTCCTCAACAAAACCCACCATCTCCTCCACAGAAACAGACACAGCTCCACCTGCTGGTCACTCTCAGACACAGCGCTCAGAAAATAATCCCAGGTCTGTTCATATCGGATCGTCCTGCAAGTCCAGTGT
Organism: Meda fulgida; assembly: GCA_030578275.1. Taxonomy (NCBI): domain Eukaryota; kingdom Metazoa; phylum Chordata; class Actinopteri; order Cypriniformes; family Leuciscidae; genus Meda; species Meda fulgida. Next base: position 28,028,066 of record CM060638.1, read on the forward strand.
TAGCGATCAGAAGTGTCAGAATCCCGAGTCGGACTCATTGACTACTGTGAGAGAGGAGAGAGGCGGAGCTCTTTCGCACAAACACAGGCTCCGCCCCTCTGACTCCACCCTCCTTTCGCTTCTGCTTTTCCTCCACAGGTACCTGGGTTAGTTGGGGTCATGCAATACGTTCAAATTCGCTTCGGTTTGTGTGTATTTGGATTGAATTGCATTAACTTGAATTGGGGTTTTCATTCATTCTTTCAGACAGTTGTGATGTATTATTATGTATGGAGAGTGTCGCCCTTTAGTGTGTTTCCATCAAGCTGGCTGTTTGGAGAATCTTGTGCTGCCCACTAAGTGATCAAGTGCATAATTTTCACCTGCTGGGCCAGAAAACTGGTGACAAAAACCCACAGACACGCATAAAGGAGGGACTTGAGCCTTATCTAGAAACTGCCTGAAAACTGATTAGAAACCAGATAGAAACAGCAGAACAACCTCGCAACCGCTTATAAAAAGCCTAGTAACAGCCTAGAAACCACCAAGAAACAGCCTACAAATGCTTAGAATTCGGCTACATACGGCTAGAAAACTGCCTAGAAATCACCAAGAAACACCCTACAAATGCTTAGAAACAGCCCAGAGAAACGCCTTAGAAGCTGCCTAGAAAACCCGCCGAGAAACCACATAAAAAACTGCCTAGTAACAGCTTAGAAACAGCCGAGAAACCACCTTGAAAAACTGCCTAGAAACAGCCTAGTAACAGCCTAGAAACCACATAAAAAACTGCCTAGTAACAGCTTAAAAACCATCCAAAAAAAAAGACAGCTAGAAAAACCACCTGGAAACCACTTGGTAACAGCCCAGTAACCCTGGCCTGGTTAAAACCAGACCATTCTCAGTTGTTACTGAGTTATGGTCTGGCAAAGCGTCATAGACAAATCATTTCCAAAGGGCGTCACCAACGGACGTCGCGGGTAGACCTAAAACCAATCAGAGCGATGAAGGAGATGACATATGCAGAGCGGCGGAGAAACATCTTATGTTTCTTAATATACAATAAAGAATATTGTTCTTTGCTCGGCTTTTAACAAAAAGGAAACTTTCAAATCGCTTAAGACAGACGCGATGGCTGATTCGAACGAGTGATGTTCGACGGCGGCATCCATCTTTGTAATGTAGGCTAAAATCTGCTTCAAAATCCCAGCGCTGTCATCATCGTGTAAAGCACGCCCCCAACGTTTCTGATTGGTGCCTCTAATTTCGACGGATTGGAAATGGGCTTAAATGAGCTCTTTGCCAGACTAACTTTCAGACCAAATCTAAATTTGCCGGAAGTTGTCTGGGTTTTCCCAGGCTAGAGTAACCCACCTTTCCCTTCTGCTTTTCCTCCGCTGGTGTTTGTGTGCGTTTGAACTGAATCGTGTTCCTTGAGGTTTTCATTCATCCTGTCAGATGTTTATGATGTGTTTGTGGTCGTGGAAAGGTTGTATTTTCCTCAAGCTGGCTGTTGTGAGAAGCATTTGCTGCCCACCTCATTCAGAACAATGGCAACAGTGTTACACATGTCCAGTACAGCCGCTCTCGTCGAGACCCGCAGTGCTGCTGTTCAATCCAGTATTACTAAAGGGAAGGAAAGACTTGAGTCCTAAAAAATAAAAAAATAAAGAATAATAAAAAACACAGATGCGTATTGAAGAAAGGACCCAAGCCTTTTCTATAAACCACCTAGAAACAGCCTAGAAACTCCTTAGAAACAACCTAGAAATGACCTAGAAACTCCTTAGAAACAGCCTAGAAACTCCTTAGAAACAGCTTAGAAACTCCTTAGAAACAACCTAGAAACGACCTAGAAACAGCCTAGACACTCCTTAGAAACGACCTAGAAACAGCCTAGAAACTCCTTAGAAACCACCTAAAACTCTTTAGAAACAGCCTAGAAACTCCTTAGAAACAGCCTAGAAACTCCTTAGAAACAACCTAGAAACTCCTTAGAAACAACCTAGAAACAGCCTAGAATCTCCTTAGAAACCACCTAGAAACTCCTTAGAAACAGCCTAGAAACTCCTTAGAAACAACCTAGAAACGACCTAGAAACAGCCTAGACACTCCTTAGAAACAACCCATAAACGACCTAGAAACAGCCTAGAAACTCCTTAGAAACCACCTAGAAACTCCTTAGAAACAGCCTAGAAACTCCTTATAAACAGCCTAGAAACGACCTAGAAACAGCCTAGAAACTCCTTAGAAACAACCTAGAAACTCCTAAGAAACCACCTAGAAACTCCTTAGAAACAGCCTAGAATCTCCTTAGAAACCACCTAGAAACTCCTTAGAAAAAGCCTAGAAACTCCTTAGAAATGACCTAGAAACTCCTTAGGAACAACCTTGAAATGACCTAGAAACAACCTAGAAACTCCTTAGAAACAACCTAGAAACGACCTAGAAACAGCCTAGAAACTCCTTATAAACCACCTAGAAACAACCTAGAAACTCCATAGAAACAGCCTAGAAACTCCTTATAAACCACCTAGAAACAGCCTAGAAACTCCTTAGAAACAACCTAGAAACAGCCTAGAAACTCCTTAGAAACAACCTAGAAACGACCTAGAAACTCCTTAGAAACAACCTAGAAATGACCTAGAAACAGCCCTAGAAACTCCTTATAAACCACCTAGAAACAACCTAGAAACTCCATAGAAACAGCCTAGAAACTCCATAGAAACAGCCTAGAAACTCCTTAGAAACAGCCTAGCAACGACTTTGAAACAGCAAACAGCTTGGAAACCACCAAGGAACAGCCTAGCAACAGTCTAGCAACTTGCCAATGATTTTATTTTATGTTCTGTTTGAATTGTTTCGTTTGAATCAATAAATTCTAGGTTTGTGTGGGAATATATATATATATTTTGTTGTTAAACGATTGATTAAAGTTGCACTGTCTCTGTTGCAGTGGATCTAACAGCAGTATGATCGCCATCGATAACAAGATAGAGCAAGCCATGGTGAGATCATTTACAATATTAATAATGCTTATGCAAATACAGATATACTCTTTGTCTAGTAAAACTTTGTACTTTGTAAAATATTTTCATATCTTTGAACAAACTTGAAAAGTGTGTGTGTGTTGAGAGGAGAGTAGAGAGGAGAGAGAGAGAGAGAGAGAGAGAGAGAGAGAGATAGAGTGTGTGTGTGTTTGAGTGTTGAGAAAGAGAGAGTGTTGTGTTTGTGTGTGTGTGAGAAAAAGAGTGTGTGTGTGATAAGATGTGTGTGTGTGTGTGAGAGAAGTGTGTGTGTTTGAGTGTTTGAGAAAGAGAGAGATGTGTGTGTGTGTGTGTGTGTGTGTGTGTGAGAAAGAGAGAGAGTTGTGTGTGTGTGTGTGAGTGTTATTAATGTCACTCAAAAAGAAAGATCAAAGCATGTGCAATGCATGTGTGTGTTGTGCTTGCAGGTGTGCTATGTGTGTGTGTGTGGAGGAAGAGAGAGAGTGTGTGTGTGTGTGTGAGAAGAGAGAGTGTGTGTTGTGTAGTGTGAGAAGAGAGAGAGTGTTGTTAGAAGAGTGAGGTGTTGTGTGTGTTGAGAAAGAGAGAGTGTGTGTGTGTGAGTGTTGAGAAAGAGAGAGAGTGTGTGTGTGTGTGTGTTGTGTTGAAAGAAAAGTGTGTGTGTGTGTGAGTATTGATAATATAATGTGCAGCTCAAAAAGTAAAGATCAAAGCATGTGCTAAATGCATGAGTGTGTGTGTGGGTGTGTGCGTGCCATGTGTGTGCGTATGTGTGTGTGTGTGTGTGCAGGACCTGGTGAAGTCTCACCTGATGTTGGCGGTGCGAGAGGAGGTGGAGGTGCTGAGAGAACAGATTAAAGAGCTGTCGGAGAGAAACGCTCAACTGGAGAGAGAAAACTACATCCTCCGAGCCCTCAGGGACAGAGACTGAGCCAAACGCAGAACACTGGCCCCAGTGCATCATGGGAGATGTAGTCCGAAGAGAAAAGTGCCCAGGAAAAAGGGAAGGAAGCATGAAATGACCGGAGGAGGAGAAGCGTGTGCCGTATTGACCAATTAGTGCCTTAAACACCAGTAACGACTGATAGCGCTGCTCACATGCTCTAATAAAGAGATTGCAAGATAATAACATAATGTTGATTTTTATGACGCTCTAAACAGTGCCTATTTATTACTGTCAGTGTGTGTGTGTTAGTTTTAAAGCACTACTCACGTCTAGGTTAATGAGTCTCTTTACGTTGACCACCACTGGCAGATGGAACGACTAGTTTAGTCCCTCTCTGTTAGATAAATAATGATTTGATCTGTAATATGCATTATGCGCTCTAATAAATAACTCTCACTACTCTGGCTGTGTGCTGATTCCACTGCAAAAACAATCAAAATATTGAAACATCCTGAAAGCAAGATGGATTTGCTTAAAGTCCCCCTGTGGTGAAAATCCAGCTTTTAATGTTGTTTATGTGTCTATGTGGTGTTTTTAATATGCTTTAAGACACACATGTGTAAGTTCATAAGTCGACAGGATTGCTGAGTATTTTCTGCTTAAAACTGCAGTGAACCAAAGACAGTCTCAAAAACACGGTGTGAAATCGCTGGTGTTTCTGACGTCACAAACGACCTTGTAACCAATCAGATCAACGTGTGATCGTCAACCAGTGGATCTCTGTGAGTGGAGGCGGGGCTCATTTGCATATTCATAGAGCAAAGGTGTTGAGTTACATTCAAGCTATTTTAAGGCTTATTATTCATGGCAAAGAACGTTTAAATATGTAATTTGGATTTTTAAAGATTAATTTTAATTATTTTTTAATTTAATTTAAATTAATTTTTATTATTAATTATTAACTGCAGGAGAACTTAAAAATTTGTTTAAGAGAATAACATGAAAATGTTTCAATTTTAGAGTTTTAACTGGAAGCTTGTCACATAATAAACAAGTTCAACGGCTTTTTGAAATATGTGGTTGGACATTAAGATTTTCCAAATTTTACTAAATAAATACATATTGACTTCCACTCTTATTGCTCACTTGTATGCTGTTTCTTCCTCCATAATTCACATGTAAATATGCTTTTTTGTGAGAAGAGTACATATTCCTCTCTGTAATATAGGTGCGTTCACGCCATGTCATAATTACCTTAACTACTCTGACTTGTAAAGAGCATTCACGTGATGAACGAACTCGTAATTACAACTTCAGACTCGTAAATGTCATTGAGTTACGACTTTGTACCACGTGACCATTGCAGGTTTATTTTGAACACGGACAGCTCAAAGATAGTACACAAGCGTTTATTTTACATCGGTTTTGTGTGTTATATATTACAAGTAAATAAATATGTTCTTATCTTCGTGTTGGGTGTATTTAAACGTGTGTGGTATGTATATTATGTATTTGCACCTTCAAAGTCTCTTGTGCGAAAGATTATCAGTGCGCATGCCCAGTAACGTCATCTCCACCCGGAAGTACGCCTGCGAGCGGCAGCTGTGGAGGGAGTTTTCATTTTTC
>CM060638.1:28038561-28078561 GCA_030578275.1 Meda fulgida
GATTAATGCTCAAGAAACATTTATGATTATTATCACAGTTGACAACAGTTGTGCTGCTTCATATTTTTGTGCAAACAGTGATTCATTTTTTTCAGGATTCTTTGAAAGTTCAAGAGAAAAGCATTTAATTAAAAAATAAATATTTTGCATTATTATAAATGTCTTTACTGTCACTTTATATCAATTTCATGCGTCCTTTCTGAAGAAAAGTATTAATTTCTTTAAAAAAAAACAAAAAAACAAATTGAACGGTTGTGTATATCATTCACACTGGTTTATATAAGAGTTTATTCCTAAATATATGCTGAAAATATTTTTTTTTCTGTCTATTGACAGTATTTTCTGGTTTATGGAGTGATAAAAAGAGGAATCCAAAATCCCCTCAGTAAAAACCTTTAACTCTAATATGAAGACAAAATCAAACAAGAATTTTGAATCTGACTTTAATCAATGTTTAATCAAAAGTTTATGCAAAGTAGTACATATTTAATTAGATAATACCTCATTTGCACATTTAAACATAACATTTCGCAAAACTTTTCAATCATCTTATAGTATTATTAATACTTCATCTAATTAATTAATACTGTGATTAATTAGCTTAGGGAAAATATGGTCACATCTGTTAATTGAAATTCACCTGTAGTGTCTTTCCTTAAGGAATATTCAGGGTTATTTATCGTTTAATGAATGCGTACTGTATTTGCATGCATGTATTTACTGTAAAGTGTCTCATTCTCGTTCTTCCAAAGAATGTTAGTGTTGACATGTTTCCATATTTATTTAACTCTACAAATGACTTGAAACATAAAGGATCCAGTCATTGTGATGTCTTTGTATTCCTGTCATTGGTTCAGTTCCCAGTGAATGCATGAACTGATCAAATGTTTGCCTTAAATGCAAAAGTCGCTTTGGGTGTGTGTGTTTCAGGTGCGTTTTAATGTGAATCCTCAGTGCAGCGATCATCCGGGGATCCCAGAACCCAGAAATAATCAAGCCCGGAAACTTCAAAACAAAGACAAGCGCGGTAAAACTAACACAGCTGTTCTGATGAGACATTACGGGTCAATATTAAGTGCAAGGGAAACCAAATGTTTATTTTGTCATGAAAATCATGTTAAATTTAATGCTAAAAAGTGTCCTAACAATGGAGATTCACTAGCCTGGTAATACCAGACTCTTCTACTTCACTTTGCTTCGTACACAGAGTCTGGAATGACATTATAGAGAAGTGTTTTCTCTCTCGCTAGGGGGCGCTTGTCTGAAGTTTAAAATCATTGGTTATCCGTAAGCCAATCAGATACGTTTATTTATGACACGTTATGCGCCGACACAGCCGCATCGAACCACAGACATCATGCATCAAACTCAAATCTATGATTGAACTTCCACTGTAAACCTGCTGTAAACACCAGCGTGAACACGGCTGTAAACGACTTCTGCAGATTATGCGAAGTTAATCTACGCATCCACGGTACAATCGCGGCCTCTAAACTTATTTTTGACAGAGTGAAACAAGAAAATATTTGTAGCCAACTCTCAAATTTAGGATTAGATCTTTTAAACGCAGTTCTTCTGAATTAACGAGTTAATTATCTCAGAATTACAAGATCATTTTTCATGGAAAAAAGTTTTTGCTCTGTTTTTCTGAATTAATGACTTAATTATCTCAAAATTATGAGTAACTCATTAATTCAGAAAAACAGAGTGAAAAAAAACTTTTCAAGAAAAAATTATCTCATAATTCTGAGATAATTAACTCGTTAATTCAGAAAAACAGAGTATAGATTTTATTCCTCGAGTGAATGCAATGCGCTTCGGTACGAGTCTGTCGGAAATGCTTCAACTTAATTTCAAGATTACAGAAATTAATTTAATTTCCCAAAACCAGTCGGGAGTAGGGCCACAACATCACCTCCATTTAACAGGGTTATCAAACACTCTTCTTCTTCTGGCTTCAGTCTGAAACAGAGCGAATTACATCCCGTGTCTCGTTTCCCATTTCCGCGGTCGTTTCGGTTTTCGATTTCTCTAACCTACAATGTAAAACTCTGCGCTTAGCGTCTACGTCACGGCTCTCAGCCCGCCCTCTGCTCGTTGATTGGCTGTTTTCAGGCCGGAGGAAAACTGAAAACTCACTACAGGAGCGAAATGAAATTAGTGGAAGTAGGAAGTCTGACGTAGTCAGGTTAGAGATTCGCCCTAGAGTAGATTTAAAAGTAAACTGAGATCGTTCACATTTTTGGTCACATTTGCTCTGGGAATGATTAATGTCAGCATGTTCTGTCATGAATGGAGTCTACATGTGCTTTTTATTCAGGTCATGAATCAGTTAAAGGGAGGGATCGGGTTACGAGCGGAGTGTGTGATGGACAGCTGACAGAAGGGGCGGAGCTAAACACTACTCTGGAAATGAGGGCGGAGCTTCAGGAAGGGGCGGAGCTAAACACTACTCTGGCACTGAGGGCGGAGCTTCAGGAAGTGGCGGAGCAGGCGTTCGATCCCGACAAAGCCGTTAAAGAGAAATTACAGAGTTCAACGCTCACAAAGAACCACATCAGCGCTAAAGCAGCAGAGGGTGAGACAACACAACATTAAAGGGGTCGTATAATGCCCTTTTCACAAGTCAAATAAATCTCTGATGTCCCCAGAGTGTGTGTGTGAAGTTTTAGCTCAAAATACCCCACAGATATTTTTATATAGCATGTTAAAGTTGTCACTTTTTGAGGGTTAGCAAAAACGCACCGTTTTTATGTCTGTTAAATGCAAATGAGCTGCTGCTCCCAGCACTGGGGGCGGAGCTTCAAGAGTTTTTATTTTATATTATTTGTATTTGTTTATAACCATGTAAACTACTCTTCCAGTTGAAACGTTGCAGATGTTTCGACATGATGATATATCTAGAGCTTTTTGATTCAAGAGCTGGTGTGTGTGTTAGCAGCTCCGATTGCCTCACTCAGACACACACTGATTTATGTTCACACCGGAGTCAGACAATGATGGAGAGACTCAAGAAGAAGTGACAACATGTAGACAACATTTCTGAATGGTTAAATAAAATAAGAAATGATGCTTTAGAAACTAGCTGAGATAGTTGTTTGTTTTTAATCATTTATTTCAGTTAAAGTTTATTTTATGACTATTTTATCTAATGTGATTTTTTTGTTAATCATACATAAATTGAGTACAACAAATGCTACTTTAGTTTATACTTACTGTACTTTAAATGCAAATTTACTTCACTATTTAAATCTATTTTTATGGTGATAATAAAAATGATATTTTTGTTCATTTGGAGGGGTTTATTTGTGCTCAACTGTCGTAAACAATGCAAAAAAAATCTAAATTGCGTGGATTAGGTTTAATATTTTTTTAAGTTATTTTTATAGTTTTAGTTTTATTTAGTTATTTTATCACATCAAGTTACACTAAATGAAAATAAAAAATAGCAAAAAAAAAAAATGTTCTCCATGCAAACATAATCAGCTCATTGTTCACACACACTGTAGCTTAAATGCATTAATATATATATGTTTTTTTTTTTTTTCTGTTAACCTCGTTTTCTACAGGGCTGAACTTCCCTCGCTCTCAGCACCTTTACCGGGCCTTGGTTAGCGTCAGCCTATCACGCGATCAGCTCATCAGCCAGGCTCTACAGGATAGGCCAGCACTGGCTCCGCCCACCACCAGCCTGACCAATAAGGTCAGACTTCTGTTTGCATCTTGTTAATAGCAGTTTTCATTATGGGTTTTCCAACTACTGGAGTGTTTAATAAAGCAATAAACCCACTGCTGTACATTAATATAAACAATAAAAACAAGACAAATAAAAGAGAATACAGTCGATGCAGTGAAACACAGTCAGACGGAGAAGTGATGATTAAACATTATTTTATGGTAATAATCAGCTTTTAATAGGAAGTAACCAAATATATCTGAGTAAAATAATATTGTCAGGAGAGTAAAGGAGCAGAAGAAAGGCTCTATGAGCGAGATGCATGAGCTTTGACAGTATTTAGACCTATGATCAGATCAGGAGGAGGATGTTTATCAGGTCAAGAACATCCTCTCTAGGAATCAGCTCTGGCCTTGTGGTATTACAAGCTAAACGTTGTTGTTTTAACACTATAAAAGCAGAAAGAGCCAAATATGTATTTTCACCATGTCTGGACTCTATGCTAAACTCATGCGACTGGTAATATTAAACCGGAGACCAGACTTTGTGTGTCACTTTTTTAGAGAAGTGACCAAACGGTTTAGACATGCTTATTTTCAGAGCAGAGGTGAACCAACGGTCTGATTGGAATAGAAAATATTATAGGATATATCAAAAGATCGCTCATAAACTCAAAAAAATGCTTTTCTTACTTCGTATTTGTGTCTTGTTTCCAGTCCAAATATCAAACATTTCTTAAATCAAGATGCATTTACTAGATGAGTGAAATGATATAAGATATTAAGTCTGTTTTCTGTTCTTTTTTAAGCATCAACTCACTTCATTTTGATTCATTCCCCCAGAAAACAGACTTAATATCTTATATAATTTCACTCATCTAGTAAATGCATCTTGATTTAAGAAATGTTTGATATTTGGACTGGAAACAAGACAAAAATACTAAGTAAGAAAAGCATGTTTTGCAGTGTAGATGGATTAATACAAGAATATGTTCCATAAACCACATAACCATAAAATAATAATTTTAATGTTCATAAGCATCATTTTTTCTTTTCTTATACACCAGCAGTACAACTAAAAGAATAAGAAAATAACATGTATAAACATGGCAGATTGTTCTCCTCATCAGTTTTATTTTCTCAATTTTTTTGTCTTTCTAATATCTTCCATTTTTAATTTTCTCCTTTTTATCATTTAGAATTTTATCTTTGTAATTCTCTGAATCATTTTGACTGAACTAAACCAGTTTCTTTGGGTTGGTATGTTAGTACAGAATCAATTGATGCTTTGTGTAGAGTTAGTAGGCAATGTACACTGCACAGTGTTCATGAAGTGGTTATGATAAGCAGCCCATGTTGAATCATGCTTATTATGGTTTGTACTGATTTTAATAATGTCTTTTATGTGTGTTGTGTGTGTAGTTCGCGTGTCCGCCACTAGAGGCCCCTGATTTACTGCAGTTCTTCAGTCCTGACAAGATGCTCAGAGAGACTCCGCTGTTGCCAGGCAACAACATCCCTTTGCCCCGCCCACTTCCTGCTCCTAGACCCGCCCACACAACCTTTCACCTACATCATCTGCACAAACTCTGGGAATCATGAAGTGTGTGTTGAAGAGAGTGGGTCTGCTTGTATTGTAAGCTTTATTGTTTATTAATGAATTTTTTTAGCCTAAGGTGAATTAATTTAATAGCAATAAATATGTGATTATTTAAATGAACGTTTGGCATCGAGTGATTGTACAAACACACTTGCTCAAAGAAATCTTTGGCACACCAGCTTAAGGTTCACCGGGGTTAGTCGTTAAACTAATCAATTCTCTAATGAATTACTGGGAGTCAACAAGAGCTCAGACATCACGCTGATTTCTGTGTTAAAATAGACTTTAAAGTGAATCTCATGAAAAATACTTTAGGAAATCAGATTCATATTTTGCATGTAGAAATTTTAGCTGTAATTGAGCTCATTAACCCCGTAAATTCTTGTGATTATAATGATATAAATGTTATAATGTAAAAAATTTTGTTGTTAATTATACATAAATTAGGTATTACAAATACTAATATAATTTATATTTATTGTACTTTACATGCAAATTTACTTCAGAATTTAAATGTTTTTTTATTTTTATTCATTAGAAGGTTTAAATGTCCTCAATTGTCATAAAAACAATGCAGACAAAAAGTATGTTTCATGTTTTTGTCATTTTCAGTTTTTTATATAATTTTAATCTTTTCACTTTTAGTTATTTTAGTACATAAAAATTTATTTTTATTTTACATGACTTATTGTTAATTACACATAAATTAAATAGAGTACTAAAAAACTAATATTGTTTATGCTTACTGTACTTTACATGCAAATTTACTTTACAATTTTATGGTGATAATAATAAAAATTAGATTTAAATTCATTTGGAGGGCTTCAAATTGTCATGAAAACAATGCAAAAAAATCTAAATGGTATAAAGTCGGTTTTCTGTTATAATTAGTTCTTGTTTTCTATATTGTTTTTACTCATTTCAGTTTTATTTGAAAAATAAGAAATGTTGCTTTGGCAAATAGTTTTATCTTATTTCATTTAGCATTTATTTTACATGACTAATGTGACATATTTTGTTAATTATACATAAATTAAATTGAGAACTACAAATAATACTCTAGTATATACTTACAGTATTTTACATTTTCTATTTATAATCTATTTTTTATGGCGATGCTGTAAAAATAGTATTCATTTGGAGGAAAACATTAAATGTCTTAAACAATGCACAAAAAAACTAAATAACATGAATTAGTTTTCTTTTCATTCTGCATGTACTATTGATTTGTATATTTTTGATTTGGGGGTGAAAAATAACCAGGCCTTTTACGATTCACATTTACAGTTATTACTGACGAAACGCTTTGTTCGGCGTCTGCTAAACACATTCCTGTAAAAGTCACTAATCCAGTCTGAATCATGAAGAGACTGTTGTGTTCTGAATGTACAAACACGTGTGTGTGTGTGTGTGTGTGTGTGTGTGTGTGTGTGTGTGTGTGTGTGTGTGTGTGTGTGTGTGTGTGTGTGTGTGTGTGTGTGTGTGTGTGTGTGTGTGTGTGTGTGAGAGAGGGGTAGGTTTAGGGGTTGTGTGTGTGTGTGTGTGTGTGTGTGTGTGTGTGTGTGAGAGATGGGTAGGTTTAGGGGTCGGGTTAGTGTGTGTGTGTGTGTGTGTGTGTTTGTGTGTGTGTGTGTGTGTGTGTGTGTGTGTGTGTGAGTGTGAGTGTGTATGAGATAGGTAGGTTTAGGGGTCGGGGTGTGTGTGTGATGGGTAGGTTTAGGGGTGTGTGTGTGTGTGAGTGTGAGTGTGTATGAGATAGGTAGGTTTAGGGGTCGGGGTGTGTGTGTGATGGGTAGGTTTAGGGGTCGGGTTAGTGTGTGTGATGGGTAGGTTTAGGGGGGTGTGTGTGTGTGTGTGTGTGTGTGTGTGAGGGGTAGGTTTAGGGGTTGTGTGTGTGTGTGTGTGTGTGTGTGTGTGAGGGGTAGGTTTAGGGGCTGTGTGTGTGTGTGTGTGTGTGAGAGAGAGAGAGATGGGTAGGTTTAGGGGCTGTGTGTGTGTGTGTGTGTGTGTGTGTGTGAGAGAGAGAGAGATGGGTAGGTTTAGGGGTGTCGGGTTAGTGTGTGTGTGTGTGTGTGATGGTAGGTTTAGGGGTCGTGTGTGTGTGTGTGTGTGTGTGTGTGTGATGGGTAGAGTCAGGGGTAGGGTTAGTGTGTGTGTGTGTGTGTGTGATAGGTAGGTTTAGGTGTGTGTGTGTGTGTGTGTGTGTGTGTGTGTGTGTGTGTGTGTGTGTGTGTGTGTGTGTGTGTGACTGAGTGAATTCGATCTCTTCCTCTGGTCGTGTGTGTGTGTGTGTGTGTGTGTTGGGTAGAGTCAGGGGTAGGGTTAGTGTGTGTGTGTGTGTGTGATAGGTAGGTTTAGGGGTGTGTGTGTGTGTGTGTGCGTGTGTGTGTGTGTGTGTGATAGGTAGGTTTGGGGATGTGTGTGTGTGTGTGTGTGTGATAGGTAGGTTTAGGGGTGTGTGTGTGTGTGTGTGTGACTGAGTGAATTCGATCTCTTCCTCTGGTCGTGTGTGTGTGTGTGTGTGTGTGTGTGTGATGGGTAGAGTCAGGGGTAGGGTTAGTGTGTGTGTGTGTGTGTGTGTGTGTGTGTGTGTGTGTGTGTGTGTGATAGGTAGGTTTAGGGGTGTGTGTGTGTGTGTGTGTGTGTGTGTGTGTGTGATAGGTAGGTTTAGGGATGTGTGTGTGTGTGTGTGTGTGTGTGTGTGTGACTGAGTGAATTCGATCTCTTCCTCTGGTCGTGGATGTGGCACTGATCTCCAGTGGTGAGCGTCACAGAGAGACAGAGGAGATTCAATAACGTCCTGCATCATCTCAGTCCTGAACTCATCCTGATGAAGCGTCGGCTTTGAGCTCAGGTGTCATGGATGTGCTGGAAGAAGCTTCTGGATCCGGGTGGTGCGTGAACTGTGGGAACAGATCGGACTGGGAGGAATGGGAAGACTGGGAAGACCTGTCTCTCTTCGACGACACCGTGCTCGTGGTCGTCACGGCGCTGTGTGTCCCGCTGCTGCTGCTCGGCCTTCTGGGAAACGCCCTGACGATCCTGGTGGTGTGGCGACGCCCACAGATGAGGAGCACCACGTACCTGTACCTGAGCAGCATGGCCCTGTCAGACGTGCTGATCCTGCTGTTGATGCCGCTCGATCTCTATAAGGTACTCAAGTGTTCACGTGCGGTTGCATGCGACTGTTAAAGGAGTAGTTCACTTCAGAAATAAAGTTTCAGAATTAAAATTTCCTGATAATTTACTCTCCCCACGTCATCAAGATGTTCATGTCTTTCTTTCTTCAGTCGAAGAGAAATTAATTTTTTTTGAGGAAACATTCCAGGATTTTTCTCCATATAATGGACTTCAATGGGGTCCAACAGTTTGAAGGTCCAGATGTGAGTTTCAGTGCAGCTTCAAAGTCTCGACACGATCCAGCCGAGGAATAAGAGTCACATCTAGACAAACCAGCCGCCATTTTATACACAAAATAAACATTTATATACTTTTTAACCACAAATGCTCATCTTGCACTAGCTGTGATGCGCCACACATTGCGTAATCACGTTGAAAGGTCAAGCGTGACGTAGGCGGAAGAACAGACCCAGTGTTCACAAAATGAACGTGCAAAGACTAAGTCAAACGCATTTACTAAACAAAAAAAAAAGGTAAAATAATGATGTCAGACAATTTTGAAGTTGGAGAAGAAAATGAGTTTTTCGCCCTACCCTACATTTTTTAACCGAAACACGCTTGACCTTTCAACCTGAATACACAATGTGTGGCGCATCACAGCTAGTGCAAGATGAGCATTTGTGGTTAAAAAGTATATAAATGTTTATTTTGTGTATAAAATGGCGGCTGGTTTGTCTAGATGAGACTCTTATTCCTCGGCTGGATCGTGTCGAGACTTTGAAGCTGCACTGAAACTCACATCTGGACCTTCAAACTGTTGGACCCCATTGAAGTCCATTATATGGAGAAAATCCTGGAATGTTTTCCTCAAAAACCTTCGTTTCTTTTCGACTGGAGAAAGAAAGACATGAACATCTCGGATGACGTGGGGGGAGTAAATCATCTACTACTGAACTACTCCTTTAAGTGTTGAGGTATCAGTTCCTATACATGGATTTCTCGGCGATGTCATCACTGCTTGCGCACGCAACCAGGAGGCAAAAGGTCTTCGTACCAGAGTAAAGGTTAAAGGAAGTAAAGACCTCAACACGCAAAAATCCGGTGCAGCATTAAAGTATTTGACGAGCTGCACATGACCACAGCACGTAGTTGTGCATCAAGGAATTTGTACGCTCTAATCATTTCTCTTGTATACACACACTTGGTGTCTGAATTAGATAATTATATATATCAGGCCATACATTTGCTGGCCACTTCTTGTCATCCACAATCTAAAGATCGTCAGGTATTGCGCAGGGATCCGGCAAGATCTCTCCATTGCTGGGAGTACGTTTTTTAATATAATCTCCACGGTCGGAGGAACTAAGGCTTCCCACATAATCCATCGTCAAATCTGTGATTTACAGTAAAGTAACGTTATATTTGTGCCGTCATGATATGTTGCAGGTCGTAAAGTAACGTAAACAAACGTATATAAAAGAACATTCGGGCTCTATAGAGGCTTTACATTAATAACTTAGTCTAACATGATAATTCATACATGCATCACAGTATGTCCGGATTTTGATTCGTAAAACAGTTGGACGTTTTACGTAATGGTCTATTAATAAGAAACACAAACAAACAGATCCAACTCTGAAATTGCAGTTTATTATTGAGTCAACAAGAAATTACAAGCAATGCGAAATCTACGTTAATTACAGTGTTCTTTTACAGAACTCGGCCTAACAGATAGTGGTGTTGTGTGTGTGTGTGTGTGTGTGTGTGTGTGTGTGTGTGTGTGTGTGTGTGTGTGTGTGTGTGAACGCAGCGTCTGTGATGATGCATGTGTGTGATCCGAGCTGATTGTGTGTGTGTGTGTGTGTGTGTCTGTTCGTGCAGATATAAAGCAGGTCCACACTGCAAGACTTGTTCGACATGTGCGTATTCAAAGACTCGTACATTTCTTGCTATTGTCGAAGTTAAAGTGTGAAGTTAAAATTGGTGAATCGATTAAATCGATGCAGTCAAATTCAAGTCGAGACCATTTTATTTGTATAGCGCTTTTCAAAAGTTAAAAAACAAAGTTTCAAAGCAGCTTTACTGAAAATCATGATGTTAATGTTTATAATATCTTTATGCCTTATTGTCGCATTTAGCATATTAGACCTGGACGATAATATAGTTGCATATAATTGCGAAAATACAAGCAATCGCATTTGAGATTTGAGATTTGCTATAGGCTGCTATAATATATGTTGCATTACGCAAGTGTACTGTATGCATGTGTATAGGCTAAACTTGGATGTACTTATATATCCAACTTTAAATAAATAGAGCTCAGTGATAATTGTTAGATACTATAAAGTCTTAGGAATACGGAAGCGTTTTGCATTCACTTGAGGAAAAAAATCTACTCAGTTTTCCTGAATTAACGAGTTATTTATCTCGGAATTACGAGATCATTTTTCATGGAAAAAAGTTTTTGCTCTGTTTTTCTGAATTAACGAGTTAATATTTCAGAATTATGAGATACATTTTTCTTGAAAACCTTTTTTTTCACTCTGTTTTTATGAATGAGTTACTCATAATTTTGAGATAATTAAGTCATTAATTCAGAAAAACAGAGCAAAAACTTTTTTTCCATGAAAAATTATCTCGTAATTCTGAGATAACTCGTCAATTCAGATAAACAGAGTAGATTTTATTCCTCAAGTGAATGCGATACGCTTCCGTGTTGGAACGTTAGTATTTTCACCCCAAAAACTGGTTTTAAGCCAGTTATTTATATATAGGTCTACTATGATATTAGACTACAAAGTCTATAATAAAAGATAATGAATTTCAAACCTGTACCAAACATATTTTTATTCAAAGATCAATAGTCTGTAATTAGTCTTTAGTCTGCCACAAAAAAACAACAACATTAAAATCATGAACTCAAATGTCATTGTGGGGGGGAAAGAGACAATGACTGTTGTAACAGTGTGTAAATGTGTGTAAATCAGACCTTTCAGGCTATAACCTTTCATATTTTCAATTAAATGAGCTTATGCGGTATATTTGTAGATCTTCAAAAGAAAAAAAAGATGCTGCAGCCACTGACGACTCGACCTCCACGGACAGTTCTTAATGTTTTACAATAACTACTCAAGATTTTGTTTTAGAATAATTTTCGAGACAGACAATCAGGGCCGGATTCGGGATTCGGGACAACAGCTTATATTTCGGGACGCCTGGTCCCGCTGAGTGAGACTGTGGCATTGTCCCTACGACGCTTGAAGAAACCGTCCTGCAAGTGTTCCTGTTTTAATCACACCAAATATTGATTTGTTTCAGTTAATTGATAAAGTCTATTTTTGACATACCAATATATTTTAAATAAGTGGCAAAAAGAATGGAATATGTGCAAGAATAATAAGTTTTGTAAAATTCCTTTATCTGTCAAACATATTTTATTAGATTGTCCTGGACTTTAATGCAAGCAGAATGCTCTTTTATTACTTCATTGAAGGACATATTTAATGAGATTATGCCTGAAAAGGTTTTGGATTTTTTTATCATATGTTAATTTAAAAATATATATATTGTATAATATGACTTGTTGTTTATATTTGTTTTGTTTTTGTTGTATTTATATGATATTTGTATTTTTGTAATTGAATTTTTTGCCATGAAAATAGCTTTGAATGCTGACATGGCATTAAATAAAATAATCTGAATCTGAATCTATTTATGACTTTATCTCATTTTTACACAAGTGCCTAAATCTTCACCGTACTGTAGCTTTGCAGGACGGTTTCTTCAAGCGTCTCGTTGCCACAGTTCTGGGTTTAGTCTCTTTTTCCCGCTGTTTCTTCATGTAAATAAAGACTCGATGATGGCGAGATCAGATCACACCGGCTGTTTTCAGGCTTCTTCTATACAAAAAAATCTCACTGGATTATTATTACAATTGATGGCAAAATGAATGTTTGGAAATGTAAACTGAGATTTGCTACTGACATACTACAGCAAAAGATGTAAATAACTGGCTTATTTTGGGGGTGAAAATACTAATGTGTTTCCACAGTACAGTATATCCAACCTTAAGTAGAGCTGTAGGATAATATAGTTATGCGACGATATAAAGATTTGCTATAGGCTAGTAAAGTATCTTAACAGTGTTGGGGAAAGTTACTTTTAAAAGTAATGCATTACAATATTGCGTTACTTCCTAAAAAAGTAACTGTGTTACTTTATATGGAAAGTTATGCATTACGTTTCTTTTGCGTTACTTTTTTCCCACCTGGGCTGGGCTTGCTTGTTTGTTTTTTAATATCAAAAAAGTTATATCTTTGGCAAATGTTACACTGTAAAAAAAAAGTTGCTGCCTTGAATTTTTAAGTATAATCAACTTGAAGGATTAAGTTATTTCAACTTAAATTAGACTACATGAAACCGACTTAAAAAAATGAGTTGAATCTTGTAGCCTACATAAAAAAAGTTGAAAATTGCTTAACTTATTTCAATGAGTTAAATCCATGTAAAAACAAATGTTGTCATAACTTCTTGATCATATAATTTTTTACAGTGTAAGGCCCTTTCACACTAAAAAGTGCAAATGCAAAAGGAAAAGTAAATTCCCACCGGTACAGTAGAGGGCGCCGCTGAAACAAACCTTTCCGCTGCTGTTCTGGATTGCAGAAGCACAGAAGTTCAACATTTCAGCAATTATATTTAAAAGAAATATAATATTTTATTGTAAATTTAGAAGTAAGTGAGGATAGGAGCATATACTTATAAACTTATTAAGAGTGCTGGCCTGGATGATTAACACAAAAAATAGGAGAGAGGCTGCACTATGCATAAATTCTTTTTATTTTATTTGCACAGACTGCTTATATTATTACAGACGCGTTTCGGCACTCTGACGAAGGCACGCGCCAAAACGCGTCTGTGCAAATAAAATAAAAAGAATATATGCAAAATGCAGCCTCTCTCCTATTTTTTTTTTTTTTTGTATTGTAAATTTAAAAGTAATGCGTTACCTGATTACGTAAGTCGCGTTACTTATAATGCGTTACAACACTGTTGCTTTACTTATGCATGGGGATAAGGTTGGATGTACTTATATATCTAACTTTATATATGAGTGATAATAGTTACAAACTATACAGATAAAGCTGGATGTAACTTTATATTAAGAGCTGTGCGGTAATATAGTTACAGGGTGATGTGATTGGTTAGCTGGCCCAGTGTGCTGTGATTGGTTAGCTGGCCCAGTGTGCTATGATTGGTTAGCTGGCCCAGTGTGCTGTGATTGGTTAGCTGGCCCAGTGTGCTGTGATTGGTTAGCTGGCCCAGTGTGATGTGATTGGTTAGCTGGCCCAGTGTGCTGTGATTGGTTAGCTGACCCAGTGTGCTGTGATTGGTTAGCTGGCCCAGTGTGATGTGATTGGTTAGCTGGCCGAGTGTGCTGTGATTGGTTAGCTGGCCCAGTGTGCTGTGATTGGTTAGCTGGCCCAGTGTGATGTGATTGGTTAGCTGGCCCAGTGTGCTGTGATTGGTTAGCTGGCCCAGTGTGATGTGATTGGTTAGCTGGCCCAGTGTGCTGTGATTGGTTAGCTGGCCCAGGGTGATGTGATTGGTTAGCTGGCCCAGGGTGATGTGATTGGTTAGCTGGCCCAGTGTGATGTGATTGGTTAGCTGGCCCAGGGTGATGTGATTGGTTAGCTGGCCCAGTGTGCTGTGATTGGTTAGCTGGCCCAGGGTGATGTGATTGGTTAGCTGGCCCAGGGTGATGTGATTGGTTAGCTGGCCCAGTGTGATGTGATTGGTTAGCTGGCCCAGTGTGCTGTGATTGGTTAGCTGGCCCAGGGTGATGTGATTGGTTAGCTGGCCCAGTGTGATGTGATTGGTTAGCTGGCCCAGTGTGCTGTGATTGGTTAGCTGGCCCAGTGTGATGTGATTGGCAGCGCTTAGCGTGTGTGTTCAGGAAATGTCTTCATAACAGTGAGCTCTGCTCAGATGTAAATATTAACAATCAATTTCCAACCCGATTCAGACCCTGACAATGTTAACGAACAAGATTATCGTGCCGAACGGATTTCACAGGAAGTTTTTTTTTTTTTTGGTTGTTGTAATTTTCTTATAGATACAATGTTATCCACCATTTAATCATATTGGTCAGAGAACTATGGTAATAGAAACAGTAATCGAAGGCAAAACCATAGATGATTGTCCTAAGGGACGGTGAACAGTAGTAATGTTAGTTAGCAGGCGAGCGGAGGCAAAGCTTTGCCCTTCCAGGTGATGTATAAATCCCATGACCCATGTGACTAGTTTTGTGGTCCACGGTCACATGTGTTAAAAGATCAAGGGAATATTGATTTCTCATTTCATGACCCCTTTAAAAAAGTGAAATCATAATCAAATGACGTATGTGTTGTTTGCTCTTGCAGTTGTGGCGGTATCGTCCGTAAATGTATTTATTTATTATAAAAAATATATTGAATTTTAATAAGAACAGAATTTACATACAAGAGTACATATAACCATACATGTCAGGGGTAAAGAAGAAGAAAAGAAAAAAAAAGAGAAAAGGCATTTTACAGGAAAAACTTGTACCTGTCAAACAGCTGTGTAGTTTTCCTAGCTTTTAGGTTTTTACTTTTGGATATTGTTTCTAAATATATTTTAACATCAATTTCAAAATGTTCAAAATGAGGTATTTCTCCATTGCATTTGACGGTATGAATATAGTAACAGGCAATAACAATTAAATCATAAATATAGTTGATGAATTTATGTAGCTGATGTGGAGTTAACTATCTTTTAGTCATTGATTAGCATATTCTGTCATGATAATCTATAAATCGTGTTCCCGGGGGCGGGGTTTATGTAAATCTGAGGGTTAGTGACGTCACTAACCCGGGAGGAATGTCATGTAGATCCTTCCAGTCCTTGAAAAGCGATTTCTGTAAACTAAAATATGTATTTTTGCTTTGAACTTTGAGTGTTGTAACTTTGCAGATGTTGTTTATGCTCAAACAGTGACATTACACACTAACTAAAGTTAAAAAAGTGACATCATAATCAACCACCCCTGTAACGCACGTTGTTCTTCGCTCTTGCAGCTGTGGCGGGTTCGTCCGTGGCTCCTGGGCGACGCCGTGTGCAAACTCTCGGTGTTTGTGGGCGAGTGTTGCACCTTCTCCTCCATCCTCCACATGACGGCTCTGGGCGCGGAGCGATACCTGGCCGTGTGCTTCCCCCTCCGCGCGCGCATGCTGGTCACCCGGGGGCGTGTGCGCGCGCTGATCGCGGGGCTGTGGGCCGTGGCTTCGCTCAGTGCTGGCCCTGCGCTGGCTCTGGTCGGGGTGGAGCGGTTCGAGGGGGGATCCAGTGAGTGTCGATGCACACAGTTCGCTCAGACCTCAGGGCTCCTCAAAGCCATGCTGTGGCTCTCCAACCTCTACTTTATTTGCCCGCTCGCGGTCCTGTCTCTCCTGTACGGCCTGATCGCCCGCCGCCTGCACCTGCGCGCGCACCTGCACCGGGACAAGACACACCGCCAGACCCTGCGCATGATGGGTGAGCACAGAGGATTATGAGGAATAGAAATGCAATATCATAAACATATGTTTTCAGTGGTGTATAAAGACCTTACATTATGAACCGTTATGTTTTTATTACCTTAGAATTTATTTCTATCTACATCTACACACACCGCGGTACATCGACATGTTTCTACGGTGGCCCTGAACGGACAAACGTGTTTCGTCACTCTGTTGTTCTTCGTGATAAGAAGCTGCTAAAGTCAGCGAATAAAACACTGACACAATGATGAACAAGTAACAATAATATTCGCAATAACATCGTTTTACTGAATAATTTAGTAAACTTAATTTCTTACTTTACTTTTGAAAAGAAACATTGTTTAACTGCTAATCTCTGTTGTCTCAGATGACGACGTCACTTCCTGTCGGCCACTGTAACTTCTGTTGGGTGCAATTCACAACCTCACCACTAGATGCCGCTAAAAACTTACACACTGCACCTTTAAGTATTTTCAGTACCACTTTATTTTACAGTGTCCTTGTTACATGTTACATGTTACATGTACTTATCATAGTAATAACAGTAAATTATGCATAATTACATGCAACTAACCCTCAAACAAACCCTGACCCTATAGTAAATACATGTAGTTAATTAATATTACTCAGTACTTAAATATAAAATTACACTGTAACAATGACACCTTAAAATAAAGTGTAACCCACTTTACAATAAGGTTCATTAGTTAATGTATCAACTAACGTGAACTAACAACGAGCAATACATTTGTTACAGTATTTATTAGTCTTTGTTTATGTTAGTTAATAAAAATACAGCTGTTCATTGTTTGTTCATGTTAGTTCACAGTGCATTAACTAATGTTAACAAATACAACCTCTGATTTTAATTATATTTAATGATAATGGATTAGTAAATGCTGAAAAAATGTTGTTCATTCTTAGTTAAATAATGTTATCTAATGAACCTTATTGTAAAGTGTTACTGTATTTTTCATTATTTTAGTATGATTGAGACACTTTTTTATATTTTGAATTATTTTTTATTTTTTTGTATTTTAATTGTAAAGTTTTAGCAATTTTGTTGTTTCTATTTCAGTTTTAGTTGTTTTAGTACATTAAGTTAAACTAAAATAAAAGATGAGAAATATTGCTTTGGACACTATAGCTAAGAGTTCAAGTTTTTAATACTTTATTTGAACATTTAGTTGTTTGTGTGAATCTTTCCATTTTTCTTTTCCACATAATGCATTTTCAGTGACATCAAACTGCCACAACCGATCAAAATGTGCCATATCTGAATTTTCTTTTTGCACAGAATGAGCTCTTGCATTTGTTTCTCGCACAAAAGGACACTTTTTGCCCGTTTTGCAGCATGACAGAAATGGTCACTTTGACCTGCTGTAGATAGAAAGCGCAATTCATTCTTCACATTAACGGAGCATGTCAATATAAGAGCATGCATGAGGATGATCAAGAGGTTTGTCATCACTGAAGTGTTGTGTGTTTGTTCGCAGTGGTGATCGTGCTGGTGTTCATCTCGTGTTGGCTGCCGTTCCACGTGAGTCGGACGCTGTTCTCGGTGTCGGACTCCAGCGTTAACTTGTATTACATCAGTCAGTATTTTAACCTGGTGTCTTTAGTGCTGTTTTATGTCAGTGCTGCTGTGAATCCTCTGCTGTATAACATCATGTCCGCTCGCTACCGTGCTAATGTCCTCGCCATGCTGCGGGTCACGGTGGGCCCCACGGACGAGCTGCGCCACAGGGCCCGCACCTCCCCGCTCACCGCCTCTCACTCCAGCACACACTTCTGACCTGTGTGTGTGTGTGTGTGTGTGTGTGTGTGTGTCAGGCCTCAAACTAACTCTACACGAGGGAACTAGCACTGAGGTTAATGACACCGCAGTAACACAAGAACCGAATGCTTGCCAACACTGGCCAAGCATCTGTGCACTTTTGCATTCGTTTACATTTACTTTTTGCACTTGAGTACTTTTGCATTTAATTACATTTACTTTTTGCACTTGAGTACTTTTGCATTTAATTACATTTACTTTTTGCACTTGAGTACTTTTATACTTTTTGAATTTAATTACTTTTAATTTTTGCATTTGTTTATTTGCATGCAGATGGACACATTCTGCTGAACGAAAAAAAATATCTCCAAATGGACAGAGCCTTTTAGCAACACTATATTTAATGTGTTTTAAATTGTATGTATTGTGCTTGAAGGGGCTTATTTCATGGATATTGAATAAAAGGCAGTTCTTTGTGACACTGATGTGTTTTCTGAAAGCAGTCGTGTATGAGGGATGAAGGTTCTGTTATGATCGATCATTTACATCCCCGGCTTCTGTGAAATGGATCTGCAAATACGTTTGAGTATCAGGTCCATTATTTCTACTTTCTGATTTCTAAGCTTTTCTGTAGTTTATGTTCCCTGTAATATGGTTTAAAAAGATATAGTGTTATTTTATTCTGCAGGTTCATTAACCTCAGCCACCAAAGCTGCAGAAGAAGAGAAGATCGTTTAATCCTTAAAGAAACTTCATTATTTCTTCAGGACACAAGAAGATGTTCGGGTACATTTCTCAAAATATCTTATTTTGTGTTCGACTGAAGATAGAAAGTCAGGATTGGAACGACATGCTCGTTTTTGACTGAACTTCTAATATTATAATTCTATAACAGATTGAGAACGTCACGCAATTGAATCTTCATGTCATTATTTTAGATTTTCCCACGACGGTTTCACACACAGTGTGTGTGCGGTACAGGAGCAGCATCTGCTATCCCAGCTGACAATTTTACATTCTGGGAACGTTAGTTTTTGGTTCCCAGAACATTCCCTATTGGTGACCCAGGAAAGTTTACTTAAAGGGATAGTTCACCCAAAAATGTAAATTCTGTCAGTACTTACTCTCCCTCATGTTGTTCCAACCCCGTAAGACTTTCGTTCATCTTCGGAACACAAATGAAGATATTTGTGATTAAATCTGAGAGCTGGATCACTCCTCCATAGGCTTCTTAGGGGATCGAAACTGACCGGCCCAAAAGTTATTAAAAACATCGTTAAAATAGTCCGAGTGACTACAGTGGCTCAATCTTAAGTTTATCAAGCGACGAGAATACTTTTTGTGCGCAAAAAAACAAACAAAAATAACGACTTTATTCAAGTACTCATTTCCTTCCCTGTGGGCCTTGAGATTTCACGTAGCGGAACTGCAGCGCTTCTGTGTTGTACGTCACACGCATCACACACGTGACCAGCGTTGGCCAATAGTGAGCCTAATGGCGCTTTCTTATCCGTTCCTCGTCAACCAACAAGAGGAACGTCTGCGCGTCTCGTCCACTGACCACGATTCAGCCATTTATTTTTTGGAAGTTTTTTTTCTTCAAGCAAGTCAAGCAAGTAGTTTTAAAACAGGTGCTACAGCAGTGGCCGTTACTGGCTATTTAAATCTAGCGGGATTGATGTCTCGCAAATACAATGACGCTGGTAGTGACGATTCTGTCTGTCTGACCAATCAGTGATCTACAGTGCTTTCACGTCACATTTTAGTATCGTCACGGTACGCTTCGAACCTCAACAGATGTGGTACCATAAAATATTATGAATCCGTATTTCCCATCTTATGAATGTCTCTTTTGTTTTATTTATTATTTTTCTTTGATTTAATCATCTTTGGAGTTTGTTACTTATGCCTGTTTTGTTTTGTGTTTTTGTATGTACTGTTTTCACATGTTCGAAACAAAAAATTTAAAAAAAAATTAAAAAAAAGAGGTGGTACCATTTAAAGCGAGCCGTTCCCATGCAGTGGAAAAGCGCCATTCGGGAACGTTCTGTGTTTGCTGGGATAGTGCTTCACATATGCTGCGTTTGCAGTGCGCAACTGATAAAACACATTTACTCACTATTTGTATTTTCAAATCCAGAAGTTATCAGCAACTTTAAAAAAAATTTTTAAAAAAAAAGTTGTCACCAGTGCGATTCTCTTATAGGCTACACATACACTCTTTAATATAGGGTATTCACGTTTAAACACAATTTAAACAACGCTTTATTCAATGCATTACCTCTATATAGATTATTAAGTTGCTCAAGCAAGTGGTAACATATTGAACTATGTAGTTATATTAAAATCGCATTTTGCATAATTTAAATCTTTATACAATAAATCTTGCATCACAAGGACTTGTTTTTCCACCTCCACGTGTCGTTCATTATGTCGCCTTGATGAAGTAAATTGTAGTTTCCTTGCTTTACCCTGGTCTTAAAGTAAAAAGATGACTGTGAAAAATAGTAGTATTTAATTAAATGCATGTATGGTGAGATTACTAAATTTTCATGTCAATTTGTGTTAATTTTGACCACGAATTTATGGGATGAATATAGTATCAAACTTTTAGAAAGCAGAAATAAATAACCGAACTTCCATAAAATAACCGAATATTCATCCATTTAAATTCATTAATTTTATTTAAATTAGCATTGGTTAAAATGTACAAAACAAAAACAATATGTTGTATATGTTCATTAATAATACACAGTTTAAATATCACAAATATCATATTGTATTTTCATTTGCGTCTTGATAATGAAATGATAATGATAATAAGCTCTTCATTGTGGAGTGTGTGGTGAAGTGAGTCTTATCTTCGGATCGGAGATGCGTCCATGTTCAAATGTCCCACGATCAGAGAGACACTACTACGCATGTGCACAGCAAAAATCACCATTGTGCTTGCTGTACAAGTTATTAAAGGTGTCTCAACTGTACTCAGTCTACCCTATCTTAATATAACTTTACATTTTAGATTGAACTACACTGTCAAAAATATTTTTCAAAGTTGTAAATAATTTTAATTTCGCAAACTAAAGCCACCAAGTATGCAGACTGTAGGGAGCTCACTATGACCCCCCCCCCCCCCCCCCCCCAAGAATTACTAGTTTATACCTCACAATTTTGACTTTTTTCCTCACAATTCCAAGTTTATTACTCAAAATTCAGACCCCCCCCCCCCCCCCCCAGAAGTCCGAGTTCATAACTCACTATTCTAATTTTTTTTTAAATCACAATTCCGAGTTTATAACTCACTATGATCTCCCCAGAAGCTTCTGTATACCATATAAACTGACTTGACTTGCTGCTGTACTTTGCAAACTAAAGTTGCTAAATTAAACTAAATTCACATGTAATGTTATTAAATGTATCAAGTAAATCAGATTCATTTTTTTGTTTATTTTCATGCCGTGTGTGTGTGTGTGTGTGTGTGTGTGTGTGTGTGTGTGTGTGTGTGTGTGTGTGTGTGTGTGTGTGTGTGTGGCGTGTGTTCACTATTTTATCAGCACATGTTCAGTCTTTTATTAATATTTGAAAGCTTTTCTGTTTATTTATTTGTTATTAGAAGCCTCTTCTGTGTTATATCAATATTTAGGATTGCTTTTTTTATTTTATTATATATTATTATAATGCATTTGTTTATTTATCTTACATAATATATGCAACCTCTGTGATATGCCTACTTTTTTTTATTTACATTTTGGCCCATGTTTAATCTATGAAAATCTAACAATTGATAAGCTTAATTTTTATATTGACTTTATATTGAAGTAATATTTGAAAGATTTTCCATCAATTTTAGTTTAATTTTTTTTTATATATTTTTTTTTAGAAATGTGATAAAATGCAATACTTTTCCTTCAAGATGTTGTTCGTTGACAACCCTAAATTAATGCTACACAATATGCTTCAAATGGTTATTAATATATGCACTACTTTAAAGACAAGACAATGCGATGTAAGTGTTGTGGAAAAAAACAACAACAAAAATGACGAATAACTGCAATCGTTCTCCTCTCGTTTAGAGTTCATTGCCAAATTATCTCCAACTCAGTTTCTAAATGTATCGTGAGGACGTTCATGTCCAATGCCCGACTAGGAGACTCGTATTAACAATAATTAACCATAGCTTGTGAGGGCAGCATAAAACATTATACTTTTGTTATTTAAAAACATTTTTTTAAGAAAAACTGAGGCTGTGAATATGGTTGATAAATTTGCCTTACCTTTTTATTTATTAAATTTAAGATACCAGTGAAAATGTCAATACCACAGTTAAAACTACTAGCCCAACTATTACACATTTAAAACATTATCACAGACAAGTAAACAGTTAGTTAAAAAAAACTGATTATAATTCTGAAAATAACACTGCATAGTCTTCACTGTATAAATTAAATATAGATTCATCTTTAATAAAGTTACAAAAGTTATTCAGCCAATAACAGAGTGATTTTTTTTGTCTTTTTTTCTAATTAACATTTAAAACAGACAGCAGGATTATTAGGCTGCTGTCACTTTAAGACATAATGGACTGATCCAATATACTGAAACACGTTTTGTCTTTCTTGACTGTTTACGGTCACTTATGCCATAACGACTATGTTTACTAAGATACTGCAGAGACTGGCATTTGTTTTAGCATAATTGTGTGTGTGAATTTGTCTAAGCATGAATACTTAAATTGTCAAGGCTTCAACTTTCATATTTATAATCTGTCAATAAATAAAATATTCTGAAAACAGACTGTGAATCTGCTTGTGTCCGAGTGTGAACTAAAAAAAAATTACAAAAATGACACTTGAATTTGAAGAATTTAATGAAATGTTACAAAACAGTAAAACACTCTGAACAAGTAAATGTCAGAATGAGTTTACAGTAGAAATCAATTCAAACATGTCCATAAATCTATATTCATAAATAAACATCATCAGCAGTACTAAAGGCCTGTGAGTGGAAATATGAACGAAACAAACAGGAACTCCTGCAAACATAGACAGCAAGCAAAAATCATGCTGAAAAAATCTCATAGCGTAAATATAACCGTGCATATCAGCAATCCGTACAGATAATAAATTAAACATTTTATCAGGCAGAAGCAAATATATTCAATCTTAAATATATTTTCACCAGTTCTTATTGTACAATATTTACAGAATAATGCATAAAAGTCTGAATCAAGACTGACGCAGGTCTGTCGCAGTTAATTTAGTTAAAAACACCTCAAGGCACATTCAAAAATATCCATAAAATAGAACCGTGACATTTGAACCCTGTCAAACGATGCCTAGTGCGTTTGTAACGTGTTTCACGCACACGATCTCTGAGAGCACGCATCCAATCAGAGCCGGGAGTTCTCAGAAATGAAACCGGGGTTTGAAAAAAATGCGTCAAAATAAAAGTCCTACGAAAGTCAATAAAGCTCAGCAGAATCTGCGTTACCTCAGATAATACCGGTAATTCAGACGGATTCCTCACACTGCACTACAGTAATGCACGTTCTTATCGAAGATTGTTTCCACAATGCAAAAATAAATAAGATAAAAGGTAATTGAGAGTTTTTATCTTGCAATTCAGATTTTATTTTCTTCCTTGGAATTGTGAGGTAAAAAGTCGCAATTACCTCTTTTTTATATATATATATATATATATATTACAACCTTTTCTGGAACATCCCATAATAGCTGTTGAATATTCTGTTACCAGATTAACAATGGAGGTCAGTAAGTGATTTTATCACTGGTTTCATTATTTACAACAAATTTTGCTTGGTTTTACAAATTGAGTTTTGAACATTTTTTTTCGTGACAGCTGAAAGTTCTTTAATTTTCTGTACTAATATTATATTCATTATATTTAATGAACATAAACATGTTTAACACAAACGTTGGACTAGAATCAGGCACCTTCAGTGATCGTATTTCTCGCGTCGTGAACATTCGCGCGATCGTCACGTTTACGTTTTCGCCCTGTGTTACCATGACAACTACGATTTAAGACTTTGGATATCGCCATGAACTCAGCGTCGGTTTTTTCTGTGGTTCTCTGTTCTGAGGCGCAACATCGAGTGCTTATAAAATACATCTCCAAGAGATTAATAAATAAGTTCATATCCAACACAATCAACTCTGTGTTTATGATCATATATATGAGCGTATATACTGTTCACATTTATATATTGATCCATTAATACATAAAAACATTCCAAAGATTCAGTAAAGCTGGACGTGAATTTTAGTGTTGCAGCAACGACTGGAAAGAAGCAACCGAAGAAAAACTGTCTGTCCTTCCACTATGGAAACTTGTTTCCGCTATGGAACAAAAAAAATGTAAAAAATACTTGCGACTTTATATAATCATAAATAAAAATCCCCCCATATACAATCATATATGTGTTATATATATATATATATATATAAAAATTCCGAATTTATAACTCGCAATTTTGAGTTGATATCTCACAATTTTACTTTTTTTGGCCAATTCCGAGTTTATATCTTTCAATTCTGAGAAGTAAACTCGCAGTTGCAAGAAAAAAGTCTTATGAGATAAAAAAGTTGCGATCATCTTTTTTATTCCGTGATGAAAACAAGCTTCCATATTCCTCTGCTAATAATGCTGCTCAAACGTTCATCTTTTCTCTCTGAATCAATCAAATCCTGCAGTAGTTTTGACAAGAGTGTGTGAGGCGAGTGACGGCAGGAGTGTATGTGAGCAAACGACTGTAAACACGACTGAAAGAGTGTGTGTGTGTGTGTGTGTGGTCAGGTGGTCAGTCCTCTGTGCTCCAGCTCTTTACTCTGTTTCAGCTCTTTAATCCTGCAAACACACAATTTCATTAAACAACTTCATTCTCATGTTTTTCATGATCTAAATAGCAGAAAAAATAAACAGAGAAGTCCTGCATGTCTTTACTCAAACACATCTGGACGTGTCCTGAATTATTTACACTAAAAATAGTCAGATCAGATGTTAAATGTAATTTATGAATATTTGCCCTGTGATGTTTTCACCACAGAACATTTTTTGTTTTGTTTTGCAATAAAAAAAGGATTAAATGATATATTTATATATACTGTATTTAATGTGTGTGTGTATATATATATATACATACACTCATATATATTTACAAACTTTTCTGTTAGATGCAATTAATCACTATCAATCGTTTTGACGGGACTAAATTAAATATAAATAAAATATTTGAGAAATTGACCTAACTAGTAAAATGTATTTTCATTGTATAAATGCCCATGGAATTTTACGATTTTATTAATGTTCATTGTGGACTTTTCCAATTTTTCATGATATACCAGATAAGAATTAAGGATAAGGATTTAAAAATATATATTTTTTAATGCAGAATTTCATAATATAAATAACATATTTTAGAGCATTTCCTAACTATGGATATACTGGATATATTCATTTAAAAAAGATGTTATTTATTTCCATGACTTTTCCAGATTTACTACATTAGAATTAAAGATTGTTTTTTATGCACAATTTATATAATATAAATAAAATATTTTAGAGCTTGACCTAACTAATACAATTTTTATTTATTATAAAAATACCATGCCGTTTAAGATTTTTATTAATTTTCAAGACTTTTCCAGTTCTTCATGATTTACTGGATAAGAATTAAGGATAAGGCTTTTTAAATCCACAATTTATATAATATCAATGAAATATTTTAGATCTTGACCTATTGTAACTAGTAAAATGTAGATTTATTATATAAATGCCTAAGGTGATTTTATTCATTTCCATGAAGTTATTCATGATTAACTGGATAAGAATTAACGATTAAGGAAATGTTTTATGTGCAATTTTATAATATAAATAAAATTGAATAAAAACAGAGGTTGTGAGGGTGAATTTAAACAAGACATCTTCATTTTTATGTGTTTTAGCTTATTTTATTGCTTGTTTTATCTTAATTTAATTTTTGTATGGACTTTTCAGGAGACACATTTTTGCTCCCCTCTTAAAACTCAGTATTAAAAACAGATTTTTTTATTGTGCTTTTGATTTTGAGGGAAAAAAAAAACACAAACGAGAAGTTCAAATCTACTTGTTTCTCAGTGAAAAGCAGGTTTTAGTTCTGATGTAGCCAACAAAAATAATAATAAATAAAGCAGCATTGGTGTTTAAGTGGCTTTTCCTACATTCACACATTGTTCGCCATCTTGAAAATATCAACAGTTCAGATTTGGAGCAACGGTCACTACAAACACTTAAACTCTTATTGCTTCACATCTAACATTAAACGGTTGTATGTATGTATATATTAGTGTATTAATCATAATGTATGTATTAAAGGAACATTCCACTTTTTTTAGAAATAGGCTCATTTTCCAACTCCTCTTGAGTTAAACAGTTTTACCGTTTTCGAATCCAGATCTCGAATCTCCGGGTCTGGCGGTAGCACTTTTAGCATAGCTTAGCATACATTATGGAATCTGATTAGACCGTTAGCATCTCTCTCAAAAAAATGACCAAAGAGTTTCAATAATCTTCCTATTTAAAACTTGCCTCTTCTGTAGTTACATCGTGAACTAAGACCGACGGAAAATGAAAAGTTGCGATTTTCTAGGACAATATGGCTAGGAACTATACTCTCATTCCTGCGTAATAATCAAGGAACTTTGCTGCTGTACCATGGGTGAGCAGCGCAGTGATATTACGCAGCGCCTAGAAAATCGCAACTTTTCATTTTCCGTCGGTCTTAGTTCACGATGTAACTACAGAAGAGGCAAGTTTTAAATAGGAAAAATATGGAAACTCTTTGGTCATTTTTTTGAGAGAGATGCTAACGGTCTAATCAGATTCAATGATCTATGCTAAGCTATGCTAAAAGTGCTACCGTCAGACCCGGAGATCGGCTGAATGGATTTGAAAACGGTAAAACTGTTTAACTCTAGAGGAGCTGGAAAATGAGCCTGTTTCTAAAAAAAGTGGAGAGTTCCTTTAAGCATTTTGAGGCCGATTGATTGAGTTCACATAAGCAGGAATGAAAGAATCAGACAGAAGTGTACCTGTGTCTGCAGCGTCTGAGGAAACGCATGATCTTCCTCGCGGCCTGATCCTGTTTCTTGGTCAGGAACGAGCCTCTGACACACAGAACGAGAGTTTGAGCGCCACAGAATCACTCATGAGTCGTGTAATGATCGTGTAGGGGTGTAACACGTTCGGTACGAGGCTTTCGGTTCGGTACAAACCCATCGATCGTGATCAAGCGACACTGTTACTACACAGCGCTAAGATAGACTGTCAAGGTTGCTGCAGTTTTAAATGAACAAATGGAAAGGATATCTACATGGCTCCAGGAAAATCATCTTACTCTGAATGTTAAGAAAACTGTCTTTATGTGCTTTTCTAATCGAAAGCAAAAAGAAAAAGTAATAATTCGAGTAAATAACAAAGAAATAGAGGCGGTAGATGAGTTTCATTTTTTAGGTGTTGTTTTAGACTCACAACTTAAATTTGATAAACATAAAAATGCTCTCAAAAATGGTAAGGATTAATCTAAATTGTTTCAGACTTATTAGAAATGATATCTCAATTGAGGCAGCACATTTGTTTATGCATGCAATGATTTTGTCCCGCATTTCATACTGTATTACAGTTTGGACTCAAATAAGCGATTCCTTAATAAAAAAATCCTTACTAAAAAAAAAATTAAATGTTATATAATCGAGCTCTAAAAATAATGGATAAAAAGCCAAATCAATGGCATCATTGCAATATTTAAAAAAAGTTTCGCGAGTTTTAAGAACCTGTCATATAAAATTGATTTTTAAATGTTTGCACAATAAGGCACCATCAGTCTTATGTAAATTGATAAAGAGACAGGATGATACACACTAGGAGTTCGGCAGGTGGGAATTGTAGGATTAATTTTCGTAAGATTACACAAGGACAAAGAGCCTTTTCTGCTGAGGGCTCCCAACGCTGGAACCAGACGAGTTTAAGGTCATACCTGAAACAAAGTCCTTTACACTGAAGCTAAAACAGTGGTTTAAAATAAACCAGAACCCCACGCACATTTAAAAGTAATCATTTTAGTATGTAAAAGTGTAATGTAAAAGTAAAAGTTTTATTTTATTTAATTAAAGTGTAATGTAAGAGTGTAATGTAACATAAAAGTGTATTGTGATGTTAAAGTTTAATGCTTGAGTTGTAAGCTCATTTCTGGTATGTATAACTTTAGGTAGGTATTTGATAGTCTGTAAGTGACATATTGTGGTAGTTTTTATACTATGAGTAGTAGTCTTTTATTGTATTTTTTATTTTATTTTTTGTAGAAAAGCCTTTCTAGGGACCTGAGATGCAAATTAGCTCTTGAAAATCGGATCGGATTCGATTTCCTGCGTTTTTCGCATCCGTAGCAAGCATTCTGAGAGGTGTACGGAAATACGCATACGAAAACTTCGGACTCAGTGCGCAAGGACCGTTACACCCCTAGTGTCGTGTAATGATCTGTAGTGTCTCACTTGATCTTGCTGTTGAGGGTCCCGGGCCCCCGCGGCCCCTGCTTGACGCGCTCGTACTCTTTATAACTGCGATAGTATTGCTGGATGAGGACGGCGGCCCGCCGAGACTGCTGGAACTTCTTCTGCTCGTAATAACTGCGAAACTTACTCTGAATCAGTATGGCCGCCTGCGTCATCTTCTTATATAAGGCGTACTGGAGGAAGACAAACACACATTACACACACACACTGCAAAAAATGCTTTTATTACTTAGTATTTTTGACTTGTTTCCAGTCCAAATATCTTAAAATTCTTAAATCAAGATGCATTTACCAGATTAGTGAAATGATATAAGATATTAAGTCTTGTTTTCTGGGGGAATTAAGTGAGTTGATGCTTAAAAAAAAGCTAAATTATCTGCCAATATAACCTTAATTCAAACAGAAACAAGATTATTTTTCTGACCCCATTGGAAGAAAATTGTGCTTGTTTTGAACAAAAACTTAATTTTTATTTATTTCCCCGGAAAACAAGACTTCAATATGTTGTGTCATTTCACTCATCTAGTAAATACATCTTGATTTAAGAATTATTAGATATTTGGACTGGAAACAAGACAAAAACACTAAATAAAAACAGCATTTTTTGCAGTGCGGGAGGACGACGCAATAGTCCAGTCAGCTTCATTTATACAGCGCTTTCAACAATATAGACCGATGATAGGAAATTACAGTAACAGAGATTGTTTTGCCTCACAGCAGCTCTAGAATAAAGTTATTGTCCAGCTAAAGTTAGTCCTGTGCAATACACATAAACATACTGGACAGCAGAAGAGTGTGAAAATACAGGCAGTTTAGTTCGGGGTTACCTTCAGTGCTATCCATGTTAGCTAGCATGAAATATAAGCAGAAACAGGAGAGAGATCAGAGACACGACAGCAAGATTAGTGTGTTAGCGAAGACACACACACACACACACACACAGACGATGAACGTCATCAAGTGTTTCAGGATAAAGTGTGTCTGTAAAAACTATGGAAGCTTGTTTCCACCATATAAAAAGGCAATAGTGACTTTATCTCACAGCTCTGACTTTTTCCTTAGAATAGCAAAGGTAAAAACTCACAATTTGCAAGAAAAAAGTCAGCATTGGGAGATAAAAGTCTGAAGTGCAAGATGTAAACTCAGAATTATAAGAAAAAATCTGAATTGTCTAAACGGAAAAAAAAAAAATCCGTGGCGGAAACAAACTTCCATAAAAAACGTTCAGTTCTTATGGCAAGGCGAAGCGGATGAAACGTTTAACTAATATATCAGCATACTTGCACAGTTGATTGATTACATTAAGAAATGCAAACCACTTTTCTATTACAAGTTTTCTGAAATGCTACGTTTAAATATGCAAATTATGCATTGTCCATTTAAATATGCGCTAATTTGCATTCATAAATCTGAACATTGATTAACGCCAGGATCAAAGTACTTTTACTAGAGTTAAAGGTTTTTACTGAGGGGATTTTGGAGATTTTTTCAGAAAATACTGTCAAAATAATTTAGCATATATTTAGAAATAAAATATGATATTGTTATATGATATAAATCCGATGATATATGAACAAACCCCTCAGTAAAACTCTTCAGAATATAGACAGGAATAAAACTGTAAAGTTTGGTGTATATAAGTGCTGCTGAAGTGGAGGAAAAACTCATTTATATAAATACGGCCTTTAAAGATATGGATTATAGTTGAAATCTACAGACGCAAATAGATAAAGCGTCATAAAATAAACACTTAAATGTGTATTTTGAATGTTTTCTTTCCACTAGACTGAAAGAAGACGTGGAAAGCATTTACCCACGTCTTCTTTCAATCTCAAAATTGAAAAAATTAAAAACAGCAATGGATAAATTGTACAAATGCAGAACGTTTACAGCCAAACCATAAGTTATTCAGACAACATATAGTAATTTTTAATATATTTTTTACTAGTGGGTGCAGGACACGAGTATTCTAGGGTTCATTTATTTAAGTTAGGATAGCAAGGTGTCTGAATACATTTTGGTTTGACTATAACTGCCTATAAAAACAATAGAAGTCTATGCAATGTCCCCATGTAGATAGCTGAGTAAACGTGTGTGTGTGTGTGTGTGTGTGTGTGTGTGTGTGTGTGTGTGTGTGTGTGTGTGTGTGTGTGTGTGTGTGTGTGTGTGTGTGTGTGTGTGTGTGTGTGTGTGTGTGTGTGTGTGTGTTTTACAGGGTTGTGGACTCCAGTCGCATGACTTGGACTTGACTTGGACTCGAGTGACGAGTCCCAAATTTGATGACTTGCGACTCGACTTAGACTTTGACAACAATGACTCGCGACTTGAGCCCTGTGACTTGGAAAGACTTGACCTACCTTCTAAAGCCACAGATCAGAGTTGTAATAATCACTGACTGTAGTATAGCACTGTATCACTGACTCATGATCAGCTGATTAGCGCTGCTTTCGCGCGTTTGGCCACTGAGCCAGAGAGCGCGTGATGGAGTGTGTTTAGCAGCGCGTGTCAGTTGTCATTTATTATCACACGTTCAGACAGTTTTCAACCAAATGTTTTATTTTTTATTTTTCAGGCATTTAAATACATAAGTACCAGCGAACCATTTATAATTTGAGAAAAAAAAACACCACTGATATCTAAGTAAGCGGAAATAATAAACCTTTCAAATGTAATTTTGAGACATGTTATTTTCCCCCCACAACAAACGCACATTTTAGCCTATAGGCAACTATAAAGTCTTCTCCCTGTTCACCAGCCACTCACTTTCATGTCTTTCGGGAGAAATGGACGGATTTACGTTACGTTTTGTAAAAGACAGGCACGTAGCCCCGAAAAGTGTCACGTGACGCTTGATACGTCGCCATGGAAATAGGAATGTTCTACAATTACTGTCGCGTTTACAAAATAATTTAACCAGGGACTCAATATTTTAAACTTAATGTGTAGCAAATCACGATTAATTTTCCCAATGAACAGTTACTTTTATTTTTTATTTTTAAATCTGCATTGCCACAATAAATTTGATAATATTATATATTATATCATATTTTAAAAGCCTTCCTGATGTAAATTAGTATACATTTGATTTACTATAATTAACACTGAGACAGTAATTTGTGCAAAAAGCACTAATGACTTGTTTAAGACTTGAAGCTTAAACTCGAGGACTTGCAACTTGACTTGGACTTGTCTGTCTTGACTCGCGACTTGAATGCAAAGACTCGAGACTTACTTGTGACTTGCAAAACAATGACTTGTTCTCACCTCTGGTGTTTTATACCTGTTTGTATTTGCGGTAACAGCGCTGTATCACAGCTGCGGCCATATCCTGCTGCTCCTTTAGTCTGCGACCCTAAACACCACAAACAGCCGTTATTAAATTACACACACACTCTCAGTCAGTTGTCGTGTGTGTGTGTGTGTGTGTGTGTGTGTGTGTGTGTGTGTGTGTGTGCGCCTTGTAGGGGTGCAACGGATCGCAGTTGGACCAGCTGCCCCGCAGTTCTTGTGATTTGCGGATTAACTGCTAAATTTTGTGAAAGTTTATAATTTAGTGTTTTGTCTTGCCAATTTACACATTCAAACTAATTTTAGCGCAGAAGAAGAGCCGAAAATCAGGACTCGCACATTATCTATGCGCACTCTTTCGTGTTTTCTTGCCCCTGAACGGACACATAAACACAACATGATGTCTAAACGCCCGTCTCGGCAAGTATTCTCTCGGTTCTGTCATAAGTGAACAGTTGAGGAAGAAACCGGATGTGTGTCTGTGCATTCGGTCTTAAAGTGACAGCAGCCTAATATTCCTACTGGTTCCTGTGACATTAATGTTAATAAAACAACAGAGCTTTAACAAAGATGAAACTATATTTATTTACTACAGTGAACAAATAGTGTTTTTTACATTTAGGCGTAATTATTAATTTCTGGACCTGAATACTACTCTTAGACTTTGTAAATGTGTTATTTAGTATTCGTCTCTACTTATAATTTGTTGTTATTTGATTACTGACTGTTTTTAATAATGTGTGAACTTTATCAGTTACCCCCCCCCATATATATATATATATATATATATATATTTTTTTTTTATTTTTTTTTGCTGATCCGAAAAATGATCCTATCTGTGACTTAAAAACCGTAAATGATCCGAACCGTGGATTTTGTGAGTGCTCAGAAAAGTCTCTCCATCACATCTCTCAGTGGATTTCAGAATAACATATAAAACTGTGCTGTATGTTTTTAAAGCAGTGCATGGGATAGCTCCTGCTTATGTGTCTGAGCGTAGTGCTCTTCATCAAGCACCTCGGTCTTTAAGATCATATAATAAGTCATTCCTTTCTGTCCCTCGATCTCAAGGTAATCAGGCGTTTGCTGTTGCGGGGCTTGGCAAAAGTCTGGCTCTTAAACTAAGAGAGATCGCTTCTTTAAAGGGGTCATCGGATGCAAAATTCACTTTTATATGGTGTTTGCATATAAATGTGTATTTGCAGTGTGTGAACACAACCACCATACAATGAAAAAAATATTTTTTTTTACATCTTTTTAAAAAAAGTCTAAACTCGCTCAATAATCAGCTGTTTGGAATATGACATCACTATGATGTCATAATGCTCATGCTCCGCCCACGACCACTGACGGGCTGTCCCGTATTAGCATATTTCCCGTATTAGCATATTTCTGCCTTCAGCCATTCGACACCCCCCATGGAAGGGGGGGGGGGGGGGTGAGCAATGGCTCATTATCATTTAAAGAGACATGCAGCGAAACGGGTCGCTGTGAACAGAGCTGTTTTTGAGGAGGTTGAGGACCATTGAGGAATTTTAACCAACGTATATATTACAAACTTTACATGAACACCCTAAAGAATCATACCAACTTGTGAATAATGGGCACCCGATGACCCCTTTAAATGTGTTTAAAACTCGCGCTTTTGAGCGGTTGGGCTTGTATCTGTATGAGTAAGTTGGATGTTGTTTTTACGTGTTGTTTGTGTTTGTATTTGTGCAGCGCTTTGGTCTGCAGGTGCAGTTGTAAAGTGCTTTATAAATATAATAAGTAAGTAAGTAGTGCCTTGTATCTGCGAAAGGCGTTCTGGATGACGCGCGCCGCCTCGTAAAGCTCTCTCTGCTCCGTGTCCGTCAGCGTCAGCAGGGCGAAGTCTCTCTCCATCCTCCCATTGGCTGAGGCGTTCAGAAACTCCGCCCACGCCACACTGCTCGGGGGGCGGAGCCTCTGCAGCGCCAGATCACTGAGGAGGGAGGGGGGTGTGGGGCACAGGTTCCTACACACACACGCACAAACACAGTCATACACACACACACGCACGCATGCACACACAGTCATACACACACACCCACAAGCACATGCATACACACACACACACACACGCATACGCACACATACACATAAAGTCATTAATACATACAGTAATGCATTAACTAACATTTAGCAATATATTTTTACAGCATTTATGAACTGTTGTTAATGTTGGTTAATAAAAATGTTCTTGTTCATGTTAGTTCACAGTGCATTACCTAATGTTAATAGTATTTTAATTTTAATAGTATATTGATATTGGAATACCACAATACTTAAAGCAGTGATATTGTCAGGCTTTTCTATTTACAGTGCTGATGCACATTTCTTTGTTCTTCATTTTCTAGAACGACTTCCCACCTCGTAAACACCGACTTCCCACCTCGTAAACATGACCTCCCACCTCGTAAACACAGACTTCCCAGCTCGTAAACACGACTTCCCACCTCGTAAACAGACTTCCCAACTCGTAAACACGACTTCCCACCTCGTAAACACCGACTTCCCACCTCGTAAACACGACTTCCCACCTCGTAAACACGACTTCCCGCCTTGTAAACACGACTTCCCACCTCGTAAACACAAGTTCCCACCTCGTTGATACGACTTCCCACCTCGTTGGTACGACTTCCCACCTCGTTGATACGACTTCCCACCTCGTAAACACGACTTCCCACCTCGTAGAAACATGACTTCCCACCTCGTAGAAACACGACTTCCCACCTCGTAGAAACACGACTTCCCACCTCGTAAACACTGACTTCCCACCTCGTAAACACGACTTCCCACCTCGTAAACACTGACTTCCCACCTCGTAAACACGACTTCCCACCTCGTAGAAACCCGACTTCCCACCTCCTAAACACGAGTTCCCACCTCGTAAACACCGACTTACCACCTCGTAAACACCGACTTCCCACCTCGTAAACACCGACTTCCCACCTCGTAAACACGACTTCCCACCTCGTAGAAACACGACTTCCCACCTCGTAAACACCGACTTCCCACCTCGTAAACACGACTTCCCACCTTGTAAACACGACTTCCCACTTCGTTAACACAGACTTCCCACCTCGTAAACACTGACTTCCCACCTCGTAAACACTGACTTCCCACCTCGTAAACACGATTTCCCACCTTGCAAACACGACTTCCCACCTCGTAGTTACGACTTCCCACCTCGTAAACACGACTTCCCACCTCGCAAACACGACTTCCCACCTCGTAAACACGACTTCCCACCTCGTAAACACGACTTCCCACTTCCCCTCAAGGAGGCCTTGAACGCACAATACGTACCGGTCCACGGTGTCGAGGTATGTGGCGAGCCACGGCATGGGGTCGTGATTGACAGGATTGTCCCGCCTCTCTCTGAGCGGAGACTCCGCCTCCCGGTTAAACTCCTCCTGTTTGATTCGCTCAGGTGTAGCCTCGATGATCTGCTCAGCCAGAGTTGCCATGTCAACCTAACAGTGAAACATCGCAAAAAACACCATGACAACAAGTCTCACTAAATGTGTGAGGAGGCGGAGACTTTAAAGGGATAGTTCACCCAAAAATGAAAATTAGCCCATGATTTACTTAGCCTCAAGCCATCCTTTAAAAGAGTAACACATGACACGACGCACAACGTAATGACGAACGCGGGAGCGCAGAGGAAAGAGCAAAACAAAACACCAGTCACGAATTAGAAGTCTAAAACGACAATTTTTAAAGAGACGTGTGGGAAGAG
Organism: Meda fulgida; assembly: GCA_030578275.1. Lineage (NCBI taxonomy): Eukaryota > Metazoa > Chordata > Actinopteri > Cypriniformes > Leuciscidae > Meda > Meda fulgida. Next base: position 28,073,912 of record CM060638.1, read on the forward strand.
TTTGAGTTTGTTTGAAATGTGAGAGGTGTCAAAGCTTACGCTACTCCTACATCATACATCGGCAAGTGTTACTCTTTTAGCGCAAGTCGACTTGCGTAGGCCGTCTGCTAGTAATTTTAGTCTAGAAAGTTTTAAATATTGATTTTTTTTTTTACACAAACACATCGCTTCACTTCAGAAGGCCTTTATTGACCTCCCAGAGCAGTGTGAAGCACTTTATGATGGACAGATGCACTTTTATGATGGATAGATGCACTTTTATGATGGATGGATGCACTTTTATGATGGACAGATGCACTTTTATGATGGATAGATGCACTTTTATGATGGATAGATGCACTTTTATGATGGATAGATGCACTTTTATGATGGATAGATGCACTTTTATGGTGGACGGATGCACTTTTATGATGGACGGATGCACTTTTATGATGGATAGATGCACTTTTATGATGGATAGATGCACTTTTATGATGGATGGATGCACTTTTATGATGGATAGATGCACTTTTATGATGGATAGATGCACTTTTATGATGGATAGATGCACTTTTATGATGAGAGATGCACTTTTATGATGGACGGATGCACTTTTATGATGGACGGATGCACTTTTATGATGGACGGATGCACTTTTATGATGGACAGATGCACTTTTATGATGGACGGATGCACTTATGATGGATAGATGCACTTTTATGATGGACAGATGCACTTTTATGATGGATAGATGCACTTTTATGATGGATGGATGCACTTTTATGATGGACGGATGCACTTTTATGATGGATGGATGCACTTTTATGATGGACAGATGCACTTTTATGATGGATAGATGCACTTTTATGATGGACGGATGCACTTATGATGGATAGATGCACTTTTATGATGGACAGATGCACTTTTATGATGGATAGATGCACTTTTATGATGGATAGATGCACTTTTATGATGGACAGATGCACTTTTATGATGGACAGATGCACTTTTATGATGGACGGATGCACTTTTATGATGGATAGATGCACTTTTATGATGGATAGATGCACTTTTATGATGGACAGATGCACTTTTATGATGGATAGATGCACTTATGATGATAGATGCACTTTTATGATGGATAGATGCACTTTTATGATGGACGGATGCACTTTTATGATGATAGATGCACTTTTATGATGGACGGATGCACTTTTATGATGGACGGATGCACTTTTATGATGGATAGATGCACTTTTATGTGGACAGATGCACTTTTATGATGGACAGATGCACTTTTATGATGGATAGATGCACTTTTATGATGGATAGATGCACTTTTATGATGGACGGATGCACTTTTATGATGGACGGATGCACTTTTATGATGAATAGATGCACTTTTATGATGGATAGATGCACTTTTATGTGGACAGATGCACTTTTATGATGGACAGATGCACTTTTATGATGGATAGATGCACTTTTATGGACTTCAAAAAAGAAACAGCATTTCACTGCCATTATAAAGCTTGGAAGAGTCAGGACATTTTTTCAAATCTAACTCTGATTACTTTCGTCTGAGAGAATTCGTCACACATAGGATGTCTTGAGGGTGAGTAAATCATGGACTAATTTTCATTTTTGGGTGAACTATCCCTTTAATACTTTTGTCCAATTAAAATATCTGTCTCACCTGTAAGACCTCATCAGACAGGTAATCTTCGTTCTCGGCGTTCTCGCTGTAGTCGAGCAGCTCGTGGGCGAGCTCGGAGTGAAGCGTCAGGGACGCCGGCGCCGAGGGACTCGCGGCCTCACAGTCCATCAGGAAGAGCGAGTCCGAGGAGCCGGCGGGGGGCGGAGCCGAGAACGGGGAGGAGGGGGAGGAGTCTATGGGGTCAGGCAGCGAACCACTGGAGTAGGCGGAGCTGGGGGAGGGGGAGGGGGGGTCACTGGGGGAGGGGACGCTGCTGGACGAGCTCAGACCTGGGGGGGGGGGAGATAATGTTTTAATAAATTGTAAGGAATATCAATTTATACAGTAAACTTTTTGCAGAAAAAAAAGAAAAAGAAAAAAATATATATATATATTAAATAATACTTAAATAGATCGTAAGAAATATCAATTTATACAGTAAACTTCCATTGTGCAGGGAAATAATATATATATATATATATATAGGTAAATGAATTCAATTTTGTTTCGGAATTCTGAAATTTGCTTGAGTTTTATGAATTCCTATAATTATCACATTTTTGGATTACAAATTTGTATATATTCATAAAACACAGAATGCAGAATAATTAAATACCTTATTATTGTCAAATAAAAAAATTAAAAAGTGAAATAAGTTTTAAGAACTTGATTAGACCTGCTTTTTGAATGTAAAAAACAATTGTAATTTTGTTTGATTTAATTAAATAAATAAATTCAGGATTAGATTTAGATTAGATTTAATAGGGCCTTATTATTATTTACATTTTAATAAAATGTTAAATTGCCAACATTTTATGAAATTGATCAGATATTCAGATATTGTTTTTTTAAATAAAAAAATGTTTTTGTAATTTTGTTCAATTTAATTCAAACTGAATTAAGAATAATTAAATAATAAGAAGAATTAAAAATAAAACAGAAATTGGAAAAAAGTAAACATTTCATAGGGTTGTATATTTGTTAACATTTAAATAAAATATTTAAAATAAGCTTAAAGAATTTGATTAGACATGCTTTGTAAATATAACAAATAATAAAAAATTAGTTTAATACAAATATTGTAATACTTAAATATTTAAAACTAAATTCAGAAAAATAAAACAAAGCATGGAATAAGGAAAAACATTAAAAAGATTTCATAGGGCCTTATTATTATTGACATTTTAATCAAATATTAAATTGTAAACATTTCATGAATTTGACTATACATGCTTTTTGAACATAAAAACATGACAGTTCCCAGTCTATGTAAAGCACGTGTGTGTTGTTACCCGTGTCGGGGCTGCTGGACAGGGGAGACCGGGGCTGGTACGGGGGCGAGGCCATGTCAGGTGTGTGTTCTTTTGTCTGAGAGTGTGTGTGTAACTCCTCCAGACAGCGCGCCAGGCGTGTGTGTCCTCGAGAATGAGCCACACCGAGAGGAAGACGACCCAGAGAGTCGGGGATTCCCAGAGCAGCGCTACTCCAGCGGTACAACAACACCGCAGCTGTCTGATGACCCAGAGCACACGCCCACATCTGCACACACACACACACACACACACGCACACACGCACACACACACACACACACACACACACACACGCACGTTCACACGCACGCACACACACAGACACACACACACACACACACGCACACACACACACACGCACACACACACACACACACACACGCACACACACACGCACACACACACACACATACACAGACATCCAAAAAAATCCAATTATATATTTCTATGAAACGATACTCTACATAAGACACTAATCTTCCAGTAGGTGGCGGTAAACTTCTAAATTAGTGAGTCATTGAATCGTTCACTCATTCGGTTTGTTCAGAAATGAAGTTAATCGACTGGAAGTGTTTGGCGTAGACCGATCAGAGTATGACATCAAAGCATCATGAGACCGATTTGAAAGCATACGGAGCCGTTTGCACACACGCACGCACACACACACACACACACACACACACACACACACACACACACACACACACACACACACACACACACATCTGCTCTCGTGGTACTTTGACATCATATGTAGGTCTGTGTGTGTATTAATGTATGCATTTAAGTGTGCATGTGTGAGACGTACCAGAGGTGTGCAGGAGAAATGATCAACGTTTAGAGGATCCACTTCCTGTTCCAGATCCAAACTGTTCACACTGAGACTCCTGATACACACAGACACACAAACACACACCATTAAACACACAAAAGCCTTTTAAACATCAAGATAGCAGATGAAATGTCACGGTTTCAGTTCTTCATCAAGTTTGTGAAATCCTGCAGTGTGACGACATGAATATATAAAGATACAAATCTATAATCTTATAACTTTACAATAAGATTCCATTTGTTAACTACATTAGTTAGCATGAACTAACAATGAAAAATACTTCTAAAGCATTTGTTAATATTAGTCAATTTTCTTTTAACGATATATCGCCAGCACATCAGTATCAGCCGATATATGTTCATTTTTAATATTATCGATAAGAAAATTTGGCTAAAATATAATAGTTGATAAATAATGTATTATTTCCTTCAGCTGAGACACTTCAGATACACACTGTTCAACATGATGCTTTTAAATTGCTGGAAATATGATTGAAATCACTTCAAAAAAGTAAAATATAGTTATTGATATGACAGCAATTCTGAGATCATCATAATTTTATTGAGATATGGATTTTAATGGGTGAGACTTTTGTTTTTGTAATCAGACTCAAAAATCATTTAAAAATTTGGATTTAGATTATCTGCCAATTTATCGGTTATATGCTTTCAAATAGGCTAAAGGATTATCGGTTATCGGTATCTAAACACTAGTTTACTAATACATTTTTACATTTTTATGTAAGGTTGTATTTGTTAACATTAATTAATGTACTGTGAACTAATTATATTTTTTTACATTAATAAAGACTGCTTTAAAAAATGTATTGCT
>CM060638.1:28091061-28196061 GCA_030578275.1 Meda fulgida
AAAATAAAAGTTTGTGTGTATATAATATACTGTATGTGTGTGTACTATGTATAATTATTTTGTATTTATAAAGTCACACATATACATATTTAAGAAATATTTGCATGTATGCATATTTATACATAATTTATATCATATATAAATATTTTATACATATTTTTTTTTATACATTTATACACGCATGTGTGTGTATTTATATATATATAAATACGAAATAAAAAAACACAGTACACACACACATATATTATGTAAACACAAACTTTATTTTGGATGAGATTAATCGTTGCCCAGCAAACATAATCATAATCTAATCACAAACATAATCTGTATTTTCTACACTACAAAAAATGCAAAAATACAAAAAGTATTTTTGTCTTGTTATAGTTCAAATATCTAAAAATTCTTAAATCAAGATGCATTTACTAGATGAGTGAAATGATATAAGATATTATGTCCTGTTTTCCGGGGGAATTAATCAAAATGAAGTGAGTTGATGCTTAAAACAAAAGCAAAATGATCTGCCAATGGTGTAATAAAAATAATCTTAATCCAAACAGAAACAACATTATTTTTCTGACCCCATTGGCAAATAATTTTGCTTGTTTTAAGCAAAAACTTAATTATTATTTTTTTATTTCCCCAGAAAACAAGACTTAATATCTTGTGTCATTTCACTGATCTAGTAAATGCAACTTGATGTAAGAATTTTTAGATATTTGGACTGGAAACAAGACAAAAATACTAAGTAAGAGGCGTGAAACCTCTGACAAATATAGCATGAATAAATGTAGATGTGTATGTAGATGTATATGTAGATGTGTATGTGTATGTAGATGTATATGTATATGTAGATGTAGATGTGTATGTGTATGTAGATGTATATGTAGATGTATATGTAGATGTAGATGTGTATGTATATGTAGATGTATATGTAGATGTAGATGTATATGTATATGTAGATGTATATGTGTATGTAGATGTATATGTGTATGTAGATGTATATGTAGATGTATATGTGTATGTAGATGTATATGTGTATGTAGATGTAGATGTAGATGTATATGTAGATGTATATGTGTAGATGTATATGTAGATGTATATGTAGATGTAGATGTATATGTGTAGATGTGAATGTATATGTAGATGTAGATGTATATGTAGATGTATATGTATATGTATATGTAGATGTATGTGTAGATGTGTATGTATATGTAGATGTATGTGTAGATGTGTAGATGTATATGTATATGTGTATATGTATATGTATATGTAGATGTGTATGTGTATATGTATATGTAGATGTGTATGTATATGTATGTGTAGATGTGTATGTATATGTAGATGTATGTGTAGATGTGTATGTATTTGTATATGTATATGTATATGTGTATATGTATATGTATATGTATATGTAGATGTGTATGTGTATATGTATATGTATATCTAGATGTATATGTAGATGTATATGTAGATGTATATGTAGATGTATATGTAGATGTATGTGTATATGTAGATGTGTATGTATATGTAGATGTAGATGTATATGTAGATGTGTATGTATGTGTATATGTATATGTAGATGTAGATGTATATGTAGATGTATATGTATATGTAGATGTATGTGTAGATGTGTAGATGTAGATGTATGTGTAGATGTGTATATGTAGATGTATATGTAAATGTATATGTGTATATGTATATGTGGATGTAGATGTATATGTAGATGTAGATGTAGATGTGTATGTATATGTATATGTAGATGTATGTGTAGATGTGTATGTAGATGTATGTGTATTTATATGTAGATGTGTGTGTAGATGTGTATGTATATGTAAATGTAGATGTATGTGTATATGTATATGTAGATGTGTATATGTATATGTAGATGTATATGTAGATGTATATGTAGATGAATGTGTAGATGTGTAAGTGTATGTATATGTAGATGTATGTGTATATGTAGATGTATATGTAGATGTATATGTAGATGTATATGTAGATGTGTATATGTAGATGTATATGTAGATGTATATGTAGATGTATATGTGTATATGTATATGTAGATGTGTATATGTAGACGTATATGTAGATGTATATGTTGATGTATATGTAGATGTAGATGTGTATATGTAGATGTAGATGTGTATGTATATGTAGATGTACGTGTAGATGTACGTGTATATATGTATATGTAGATGTATATGTAGATGTAGATGTGTATATGTATATGTATATGTATATGTAGATGTGTATATGTAGATGTATATGTAGATGTATATGTAGATGTATATGTAGATGTATATGTATGTGTAGATGTGTATGTATATGTATATGTAGATGTATGTGTAGATGTGTATGTATATGTATATGTATGTGTAGATGTGTATGTATATGTAGATGTATGTGTAGATGTAGATGTATGTGTAGATGTGTATGTATATGTAGATGTATGTGTAGATGTAGATGTATGTGTAGATGTGTATGTATATGTATATGCAGATGTATGTGTAGATGTGTATGTATATGTAGATGTATATGTAGATGTATATGTGTATATGTAGATGTAGATGTATATGTAGATGTAGATGTAGATGTAGATGTATGTGTAGATGTGTATGTATATGTATATGTATATGTAGATGTGTATATGTATATGTAGATGTATGTGTAGATGTGTATGTATATGTAGATGTATGTGTATATGTAGATGTATGTGTATATGTAGAAGTTTTTATGAATGAATGGCTTGCTCTAACTGTTGCTCGGTCTTCGTCAACAACACGCGCTTGCACCCCCTGCTGGTGAGCTAGATTTACAGCAGATGGAGATTACGCTCGGTAATCCACTGCTTTTCCTGCAGTTCCTGGATGTCAATGTTGAATTTACCGTTGAATTTGAACCACTGAATTTGTAAAGCGAAATAAAATGGACCAAAAATTGCCTGTTGAATATTCTAGGTTGTATTTTTAAAAAGTTTGAATATTTTGGATGTGAAATATAAAGGGAGAATATGGATTATTGAATTTTTAATAATGAAAATGTGTTTGAAAAGTTTTGAATTGAAATATTCACATCTTAAATATTCAACCATGTCAAATATGAGCCAATATAAAATGCAAGTCCTAAAAATACAATGCATTAAAATGCAAGCATAGTTAATGCAATGCCTATTTTTTCAAGTAGTCCAATTCAACAGGCTTTTTGTTTCAAAAACATTTGGCATTATTTTACTTCCATAGCAAACTTTGTAGTTTTTTCACATGCTTTTGAAACAGGACGCGGCATGCGCAGCGCTGCGCTATGAAACCCATTCATTTCAATGGCTTGCGCCGCGCGAGGACGTTTTGAAAGCACAAGCGGATCCAGCTAGACCGAAACAAAACAACAGGCACGCCGCACACACTCGTATGGGCTTGCGAGCCGGCCAAATAGTAGGTTAACGTTACGTTATGTAACGTTACGTTATGTAAATGTATATGTAGATGTGTAGATGTATATGTAGATGTATATGTAGATGTGTAGATGTGTATATGTAGATGTGTATATGTAGATGTGTAGATGTGTAGATGTGTATATGTAGATGTAGATGTATATGTAGATGTGTAGATGTATATGTAGATGTATATGTAGATATGTAGATGTAGATGTGTAGATGTAGATGTGTATATGTAGATGTGTAGATGTAGATGTATATGTAGATGTGTAGATGTATATGTAGATGTATATGTAGATGTGTAGATGTATATGTAGATGTATATGTAGATGTGTATATGTAGATGTAGATGTGTATATGTAGATGTGTATATGTAGATGTAGATGTATATGTAGATATGTAGATGTATATGTAGATATGTAGATGTATATGTAGATGTAGATATGTAGATGTAGATGTATATGTAGATGTGTAGATGTATATGTATATGTAGATGTGTAGATGTATATGTAGATGTAGATGTGTAGATGTATATGTAGATGTATATGTAGATGTATATGTAGATGTGTAGATGTATATGTAGATATAGATATGTAGATGTAGATGTGTATGTAGATGTGTAGATGTATATGTATATGTAGATGTGTAGATGTATATGTAGATGTAGATGTGTAGATGTATATGTAGATGTATATGTAGATGTGTAGATGTATATGTAGATGTGTAGATGTGTATATGTAGATGTGTAGATGTAGATGTAGATGTATATGTAGATGTGTAGATGTATATGTAGATATAGAATGTAGATGTGTAGATGTAGATGTAGATGTAGATATGTAGATGTAGATGTGTCGATGTAGATGTGTATATGTATATGTAGATATATATGTAGATGTGTAGATGTATATGTAGATGTATATGGATGTAGATGTGTAGATGTATATGTAGATGTAGATATGTCGATGTAGATGTGTAGATGTATATGTAGATATATATGTAGATGTGTAGATGTATATGTAGATGTATATGGATGTAGATGTGTAGATGTATATGTAGATGTAGATATGTCGATGTAGATGTGTAGATGTATATGTAGATATAGATATGTAGATGTATATGTAGATGTAGATGTGTAGATGTATATGTAGATGTAGATGTGTAGATGTATATGTAGATGTATATGTAGATGTGTAGATGTATATGTAGATATAGATATGTAGATGTAGATGTGTAGATGTATATGTAGATGTGTAGATGTATATGTAGATATAGATATGTAGATGTAGATGTGTATATGTAGATGTAGATATGTCGATGTAGATGTGTAGATGTATATGTAGATGTAGATGTGTAGATGTATATCTAGATGTATATGTAGATTTGTTGATGTAGATTTGTATATGTAGATGTATATGTAGATGTATATGTAGATATGTTGATGTAGATTTGTATATGTAGATGTATATGTAGATGTATATGTAGATATGTTGATGTAGATTTGTATATGTAGATGTATATGTAGATGTGTAGATGTATATGTAGATATAGATATGTAGATGTAGATGTGTAGATGTATATGTAGATATGTAGATGTAGATTTGTATATGTAGATGTATATGTAGATGTAGATGTGTAGATGTATATGTAGATGTAGATGTAGATGTGTAGATGTATATGTAGATGTAGATATGTAGATGTATATGTAGATGTGTAGATGTATATGTAGATGTAGATATGTTGATATAGATATGTAGATGTAGATGTGTAGATGTAGATGTGTAGATGTATATGTAGATGTATATGTAGATGTGTAGATGTATATGTAGATTTGTAGATATAGATATGTAGATATGTAGATGTAGATGTATATGTAGATGTAGATTTGTATGTAGATATGTTGATGTAGATTTGTATATGTAGATGTATATGTAGATGTAGATGTGTAGATGTATATGTAGATGTAGATATGTCGATGTATATGTAGATGTAGATGTGTAGATGTATATGTAGATGTAGATATGTTGATATAGATATGTAGATGTAGATGTGTAGATGTAGATGTGTAGATGTATATGTAGATGTATATGTAGATGTAGATGTGTAGATGTATATGTAGATGTAGATTTGTAGATATAGATATGTAGATATGTAGATGTAGATGTATATGTAGATGTAGATTTGTAGATATAGATATGTAGATGTATATGTAGATATGTAGATGTGTATATGTAGATGTATATGTAGATGTAGATATGTAGATGTAGATGTGTAGATATATATGTAGATGTGTATATGTAGATGTATATGTAGATGTGTATATGTAGATGTATATGTAGATGTAGATGTGTAGATGTATATGTAGATGTAGATGTGTAGATGTATATGTAGATGTGTAGATGTTTCTGCAGTGAGCCTCTCAGACTGAAGGTGTGAGCGCCCCCGTCTGGCTCACCTGGGCAATAGCAGCGCAGGACTCCCGGCTGAATGAGAGAAGCAGGAACACGGCTCTGATCGAACACACACGAGTATCTGCTGTCGGTCTCCGTCCACGGGCCTGTGATCAGCACCTTCACTCCTCCCTGAAACACAGGCTATCACAGTTCACTGAGACTGAAATGACATCAAAACATAAACCGGTTTTATTCCAGCCGCTTTTCTCGTTTTCATTTAGTTTAACTGTACTAAAGTGACTAAAACTGAAATAAAAACTATATATCATTCTTAAATCAAGATAAAAATTACTTAAGATATGAAGTCTTGTTTTCTGAAAAATGTATCAAAATTAAGTGACAACACTTAAAACGATAAAAAATATCTGCTAATGGGGTCAGAAAAACAAATGTATTTTTCTGACCTCACTGGCAGATATTTGTTCTTATTTTAAGCATAAACTCTCTTCACTTTGATGCATTTTTCACTTATCTTTATGTCATTTTGATTCTCAAGTAACAAAAAAACCTGAAGGAATAATTAAAAATTAAAAGAAATAATAAAAAAGGAATTTTACTAAAACACACAGCAAAATTACTAAAACTTGAACTAAACCTAAAATGTAATCTTATTTTATTTTTAGCTTGTTGCCTGGGTAATATTTCTTATTTTAATTCAGTTTAACTTGGTGTATTAAAATAATGAAAACTAAAGCTGATTTTTTTATAGATTTATAAAAAATAAATTAAAAAACAGTAACAAAATTACTAGAATTTTAACTAAAATGAAAAATAAAATTAAAAATATAAAAATAAGAGCTGGGCAATGATAAATCGCGATTAATCACATCCCCCCAAAAATATTATGTTTGCCAAAAAGTTTGCAAATATGCATGCATATATATATATATATATATATATATATATATATATATATATATATATATATATATATATATATATATATATATATAAATTATATATACATATATACATAGTATATACATGAAAATATTTCTTAAATATATACATGCATGTGTGTGTATTTATATATGCAAAATAAATATACACAGTACACACACTTACATTTATTATGTAAACACATACTTTTATTTTGGATGCAATGAATCGTTGCCCAGCCCTAATATATATATATATATATATATTTCTAAAATAACAATGGCGTTACATAAACAAAACATGAGCAGAAACACATTTTATCATGAAAAACAGAACTTTTGTCCTACAAAGTACATGATGCAAAAAAAGCTGAAACTTCAGAAAATAATCGTCGAGTTTGTTTATGCAGTTATTATAAAGGAAATTTGCAACCGATTTCCAGTGATTAAAGAAGCGATGTAAAAGACTCATACCTCCGGGTAGGACCACTCCGGTGAGAAGTCGGTGATGTTGGCCAAGCGCTGGGACTCCTCCGGCGCGCCGCCAGACGCGAGCGAGTGTGTGTGTGTGAGGAGCGGGAAGGGCAGGAACGAGGTGGACGGCGTCGGCTGCGGCGGGACCATGTACCTGACGGGGTAAATGGGCGGAGTCGGGGCGGGGGCGTGGCTTACGGTCTCCTCGGTGATCAGCTCAGATATTAAGTCAGGGAAGGTGGAGTCAAACGTAAGCCCCGCCTCCTCACCGTCTATATGGGCGCAGTGGGTGGTGTCCATGGGCGTCACTTCTGAATCATAATGAGTGGGCGGAGACTGCTCCTCTTTAACCTGTATGGGCGTCACGTTTGTGGGTTTGGCTGGGGGCGGAGTCAGGTTCTGTGGTTGAATGCACATGGAGTGTGTTGTTAAAAGACAGGATTGCACTTGAAGCTCTGACTGCATAAGCTCCGCCTTTTCTCCTTCTTGAGGAAGCTGATTGGTCGGCAGCACTTCGAGGGAGGTGGTTGTGTTGGCGGCTGCCAGTTGGTTGAGGACGTGTTGGGAAGGAGAGAGCTGATTGGTTAGTAGATGAGTGGGCGTGGCTTGAGTATTGAATTCGGTGGGAGGAGCTCTGCCGTTTGTGGGCGGGACTGAGAGTGAGGGGCTCAAGGAATCAAGCCCTAATGATGTCTCGAGATACATAGGGAGCAGCGCAGGAGTCGTTCGCGTCGGAGAGAGCGAAAACGAAAAAGAGGCCGGACTGGAGGCGGGACGACCTGGAATACTCTTCTTCTCCGTCTCAGAAGACAGGGAGGAGAGAGACGACGGGGGAGAAGTGGGAGAGAGAGAGAGAGCGAGAGAAGGAGGCTGAGGAGATGTGGAAGGAGGCGGAGACGGGGAGGAAGAGGCGGAGATGGAGGCGGGGCCGCCGTATGTCTGGCCCTGTTTGGGGCTGTTGAGGAACGAATCGGGGTCGAACGGAAGAAGCGAGGGCGAAGGGGACGACGGGTGGAGGAGCGTCCCGGGTGCTTCTGGGATAATGCGATCGGTCAGCAGCAGTCCTCCAATCACAGGGCTGGGAAGTAGAGTGAGTGACAGAGTGGCCACGCCCTGATTCGCCGGGACGGGGCTCGGTGGGGAGGCGGAGCTTGGCGGAGAGGGCGTGTCTTGTTTAGGTGGGACAGGAGATAAAACTAAGCGTCCGCCGGCACGAGTGAGCGAAAGTCGGGTCTCAGCGTTTGGCTCCTCCCCACATCCACGGCCTACCGGCGCCGCCGTCGTCATCACAATTACCGCGTTCTGCGGCAGCGCCACCGCTGCTAATCCGCCACGCTGGAAACCATTTCCGTTGCTCAACGCGATTGTCGCCGCCCGCTGCGTTTGTGGCGGACTCGAAGATGACGAGGAAGAGGCGGAGCATGGGGAAGCCACGCCCACCATGTCCTCGATACGATCTTCTGGCGGCTGCTTTCTCTCTGAAGGCACGATAGCAACTAACGCATCGCCTGGCCCCGCCTCTCCTGAGCCCTCATTGGCCAGATTCTGCAGCTCCGTGAGGGCGGGGTAGGGGGCGGGCAGTTTGGGGGAAATGATGCGATGTTTTGTGCTGTTGCAGCGATGAGGAATGTTGGATCCAGGAGATGCTGTGGAAAACGTCAGTGGAAGATCAATAAAACTATTGTTCAAAAGTATCTGTGAAATTAATGTTAATGTTTTTTGAAACAAGGCTACATTTATTTGATAAAAAAATACAGTAAAGACAGTAATATTGTGAAACATTATTACTGTTTAACATAACAGCCTTCTTATTCAATATATAAAAATGTATTTCATTTAAGTTTAAAATACCTTGGATATATATATATTTTTAAATATCTTCAATTCAGAGGTTTCAAAAGTATGGGGTCAGTAAAATTTGTTAATGTTTTTGAAAGAAGGCTGCATTTATTTGCTCTGAAATCTCTGAATCAACATGCATCAATGCTACATTTTTCTTTTGTGCCAAGCTCGTAGCATCATATTAAACAAGACTTGAGGCTGTAATTGGTGCCAAAGGTGCTTCAAAAAAGCATTGAGCAAAGGCTGTGAATACTTTTGTACATGTGATTTAAAAAAATATATATATTTATTTTTTATTATAAATTTGCAAAGATTACAAACAAACTACTTGCAGGTTGTCGTTATGGGGTATTGTTTGTAGAATTAGAAAATAATTAATTTAATCCATTTTGGAATAAGCCTGTAACATAACAAAATGTGGAAAAAGTAAAGCACTGTGAATACTTTATATATATATAACTCGAAACTCGAAAAATTAGAATATGGTGCAAAAGTCATAATTTTGATTATTATGGAGTACAGATTATGAAAACCCCAAATTCAAAATCTCAGAAAATTTGAATATTACATGAACTCAATCAAAAAAAGTTTTTTAAATACAGAAATGTCGGCCCTCTGAAAAGTATAATCATGCATATGTATATAGTTATATACTAAATATATTAGTTTCACCTTTTAATTTGAATTACTGAAATACATGAACTTTTTTCAAGTTTCACCTGTATATACACACATTATTATACATTACAAACTTTAATGTTAGATGTGTGTGAGTTACCGCGTGACAGGAGTGTGTGAGTTACCGCAGAGGCAGGTGTGTGTTCGTGGCTGTGGTTTGGTCTGTTGTGTTTCTAGGATCTGTTGCACCATCTGCTCCACAGAGAGATCGACGGCACCGTTGCCTCCACAAGACCATTTCATACTGTGGACTAAAACACACGGATATATAATATTAAAATAATGTTTTCTATGTGAATATATAGTAAAGTGTAATTTATTCCTGTGATCAAAGCTGAATTTTCAGCATCATTACTCCAGTCTTCAGAGTCACATGATCCTTCAGAAATCACTCTAATATGATGATTTGATGCTCAAGAAACATTTATGATTATTATCAATGTTGAAAACAGTTCAAAAGAATTTTTTTTTACAAATCTATAGAACAGCATTTATTTGAACATTATAAATGTCACGTTTGACTAATTTACTGCGTCCTTCCCAGTGTTATTTTATCATCATTGAGATACAAATTATAGTTTTTGGTTGATGTTGTTCTACTAGATCAGGTTTTCCTGCTTGAATGTTGATTCTTCATTGTTTAATCTCCTCTCTTCCCAGTCTGTCAGTAAGGCGCTAGAGAATGTCTAATAAGGGGAGAACTCCCACTCAGTAACTTCCGGCTTCTGAACTGGTTGCAGTTTCACTCTGGCTCCACATGAGGGCGCTCACAGGACGAGTGCAGTTCCACTCTGGCTCCACATGAGGGCGCTCACAGGATGAGTGCAGTGCGCTCACAGGACGAGTGCAGTTCCACTCTGGCTCCACATGAGGGCGCTCATAGGACGAGTGCAGTTCCACTCTGGCTCCACATGAGGGCGCTCACAGGACGAGTGCAGTTCCACTCTGGCTCCACATGAGGGCGCTCACAGGACGAGTGCAGTTCCACTCTGGCTCCACATGAGGGTGCTCACAGGACGAGTGCAGTTCCACTCTGGCTCCACATGAGGGCGCTCACAGGACGAGTGCAGTTCCACTCTGGCTCCACATGAGGGCGCTCACAGGACGAGTGCAGTTCCACTCTGGCTCCACATGAGGGCGCTCACAGGACGAGTGCAGTTCCACTCTGGCTCCACATGAGGGCGCTCACAGGAAGAGTGCAGTTCCACTCTGGCTCCACATGAGGGCGCTCTCAGGACGAGTGCAGTTCCACTCTGGCTCCACATGAGGGCGCTCACAGGATGAGTGCAGTTCCACTCTGGCTCCACATGAGGGCGCTCACAGGACGAGTGCAGTTCCACTCTGGCTCCACATGAGGGCGCTCACAGGATGAGTGCAGTTCAACTCTGGCTCCACATGAGGGCGCTCACAGGACGAGTGCAGTTTCACTCTGGCTCCACATGAGGGCGCTCACAGGACCAGTGCAGTTTCACTCTGGCTCCACATGAGGGCGCTCACAGGATGAGTGCAGTTCCACTCTGGCTCCACATGAGGGCGCTCACAGGATGAGTGCAGTTCCACTCTGGCTCCACATGAGGGCGCTCACAGGACGAGTGCAGTTCCACTCTGGCTCCACATGAGGGCGCTCACAGGACGAGGGCAGAATGAATGGAGGTCTATGGAGCTATACCCCTCAAAATCCACTTTTCTCAGGATATCATTTTTTGTCTAGTAATTTGAATGTTGTATTCGAAAGGAGATGCAAAGAAATTACACATTACTGGGTGTTAGATTTTTTTAGAGTCACTTATTTGCTTTAAAAAGTCTTTTAAAATGTCAATGACGTCATACACCTCGTACGAGCAGAGATACTGCTTTACGGCAATCCTTCAGTCACTGGTGCTTTCACGCTCTGCACTTTCTTTACTCTCGAGGCATTGACAGCACAGCTGACACAGTAAACACACGTCTAGAAGAGTTCAGCCCGCCTTAACATTCTCCCGCTTCGGACGCCACGATGCCATCAAGCGGTGTGTCTGTCGTAATCAGTCCTTCACTGACCAATCAGCATCATTAGCAGAACGCTAGCGTGTTATGGGCAACAACAACACAACCTGTAAGAAATTGATCATTCAACTCTCGATCTATAACCCATGTTGAACTTGCAAAACCTACAATCAAACCTGAGATTTCTCAACGGCAATCATGTGAAAGAGACACATTTAGCGTCGAGCTCCATAGACTCCCATTCATTCGATCGCCCCCAGTGGAGCTCTGGTGGAACTACAACCACAATTGGACCACAAACCTACAATAGGACTTAATAGGGAGTGTCCAGGCTCTCCGTAGACGGGCTCTGGTAACGCTGTTTACTTCCTGTCTCTATCAAGCCCCTCCTTCTGAAAAGCACACTGTGCTCTGATTGGTCGGCTGGAGCAGTGTGTTGTGATTGGTCGAGCACTTTGAGTGTGTTTGGTAAATGTCTCGCCCCTTACCATAACCACCAGTTTAACACACTACAAACTAACTCAACCAGCCCCCGCCCCTTTATTCTGCGAATGAATTATTTAAATGATGAATATTTTGTGGCGTGTTCGTTCCCGGAAGAAACTCAAGACTACAATGGAGGCGTTTCAGGAGTTCAGAAACACTGACACTGATATAGAGAAGAACTCACTTTTTCATGCTCAAACAGCAACATCACACACTAAAGAGAGATGAACGTGTAATAAAGCAGAATAGGTGCTTATTTTAATTTTATTTGGTTTCAGTAATTTTGTAGTGTGCTTTTGTCATTGTATTCAGTTCTGTGGTGATTTACTCATTGATCAGGCGTGTGATTGGTCGATCGCTCATTGATCAGGCGTGTGATTGGTCGATCACTCATTGATCAGGCGTGTGATTGATCGATCGCTCATTGATCAGGCGTGTGATTGGTCGATCGCTCATTGATCAGGCGTGTGATTGGTTGATCGCTCATTGATCAGGCGTGTGATTGGTCGATCGCTCATTGATCAGGCGTGTGATTGGTCGATCAGGCGTGTGATTGGTCGATCGCTCATTGATCAAGCGCGTGATTGGTCGATCCCTCATGCAGCAGGCGTGTGATTGGTTACTCACACATTGGTTTGAGTTGCGACAGCAGTTCGTCTCGGCTCCAGCGCAGACTGTCCCGCCGGTCGGTCAGAGCACAGGACACCGGACCACACGACTTCACACTGTCCTCCAGCGACGGCACGTTCAGGTAGTGCACTAGCACGATGTCTGGGTTCTGCAAACACACACACACACACACACATACACACACACACACACACAGACACGCAGACGCAGACAAACACAGACAGACACACACAGACAGACACAAACACACGCAGACACACACAGGCAGGCAGACACATACACATGCAGACACACACACACAGACACACACACACACAACGCACGCAGGCACACACACACACACACACACACACACACATACACACATGCAGACACACACACACACACACACACACACACACACACAGACACGCAGACACACACACACACACACACACACACACACAACGCACGCAGGCACACACACACAGACAGACAAAGACCCCCCCACACACACACACACACACACATACACAGTTAATGTTCTAATTCAGAATTCTCTACCAGTATTCACCCTGTTCACTTGTAATTTTATTATTTTTATTATATGGTATTCTACTAAAGAGGCCGTGCAAAAAATATTATTACAACAGTTACTTCTTTTAAATGCATTCATCCTGGCTTCTGATTGGACAGATTAGTGCTCACTGACCTGCAGCAGCCAATAGCATCGCCTGTGGAATGTTGGGACGATGGAGGAATGAACATAACAACCGTAAAGGCACTGCGGCAGAGACAGAAGAGTGTGAGCTGCTACATCATCACATATCAGAATCAGTTTCACAATATTATATTACATGAGAGACTTCGTTCAAAAACATTTCAAATCTCACATATATTTATGTATATATAAACATTGTCATTGTTTAACAGTTGCATATTTATATTATTTTACTATTGTTTTATTATTAGTGTCATTATTATTTTTCATCATCTTTTGCACTATTATTGTTTATTTAACAGGTTATAAGGCATGTTTTGGGGTGGTCGGGGAGGGATTGAAAATGTAAAAAATACAATCTCTGTTAAAACAATAGCATTTGTATTTGAAAAAAAAATGTGTTAAAAATAAATAAATAAATAAATCTCACATATACACTGCCGTACAAAAGTTTTGAATCGGTAATATTTTTAAAAGAAGTCTCTTCTGCTCACCAAAGCTGCATTTATTTTATTAACAATACAACAACAAGAAAACAGTAATATTGTGAAATATTACCAATTTTAAATAACGTTTATAATATAGTTTAAAGTGTAATTTATTCCTGTGATCAAAGCTGTATTTCAGCATCATTACTCCAGTCTTCAGTGTCACATGATCCTTCAGAAATCAGTATAATATGATGATCTGATGCTCAAAAAACATTATTATTATTATTATTATCAGTGTTGAAAACAGTTGTGTACAAATATTTTTCAGGATTCTTTGAATTCTTTGATTCTAAGAATATATTTGGGGGGGATAAAAGAAATTAATACTTTTATTCAGCAAGGATGCATTAAATTGATCAAAAGTTACAGTAAAGGTATTTATAATTTTACAAAAGATTCTATTTATATATATATTCAAATATATTAACCAAGCATTAATACCATTGATCAGCCCTACCAAACATGGATGTTTTTTCCACTAAGAAACAAACATTATGTTATTTGATTGATACTGTGAAGCTGCTTTGATGCCATTTATATTGTGAAAAGCGCTATATAAATACACTTGACTTGACTTAAAAAAAGTAACTTTCTATTTATCAAAGAATCCTGACAAAAATTTGTCTGAACATTGATAATAATCATCAATGTTTCTTAAGCACCAGATCATCATATTCTCCTGATTTCTGAAGGATCATGTGACACTGAAGACTGGAGTAATGATGCTGAAAATACAGCTTTGATCAGGAATAAATTACACTTTAAACTATATTATAAACGTTATTTAAAATTGTAATAATATTTCACAATATTACTGGTTTTTGTGTTTTTAATCAAATAAATGCAGCCTTGGTGAGCAGAAGAGACTTTTAAAAACATTAAAAAACGTACCGATCCAAAACTATTGACTGGTAATGTATGTTAATTTTTAATGTTATCGCTATCAGAAGTAAATAAGAAGATTTGTCCGATATATTAAAGCCCATACATAATGGATTATTTCCTTCAGCTGAGACATGTTCACCATGATGATTTTAAATTGATTGAAATATGATAATTTTTTTTGGTATGCAAATTTAGCTATATGAGTGCAAAATTAATTTTAAAACGTGCACTGCTTCAAACTAGGCTACTGCACTCTTGTTTGTGTGCTTGAGACGTGGCTTTTAATGCTGAGACTTTTCTTTTTGTAATCAGGCTCCCAAAAATCACAGGTGAAACTCGAAAAATTAAGAATATCGTGCAAAAGTTATAATATTGATGATTATGGCGTACAGCTTATGAAAACCCCAAATTCAAAATCTCAGAAAATTTGAATATTACATGAAATCAATTTAAAAAAAAGGATTTTAAATACAGAAATTATGGCCCTCTGAAAAGTATAATCATGCATAATGTATATAGTTATATATACTAAATATATTAGTTTCACCTTTTAATTTAAATGACTGAAATACATGAACTTTTGCACGATATTCTAATTTTTCGTGTTTCACCTGTATATATATATATATATTCAGACAGTCTGAATGCACACGCGTGTTTTGAGCTCAAGGTGGCGCTCTCACCTCCATGCCCTGAACCTTCAGTTTCATGTGATCCTCTCTTGTCGTCTTTCCGTCTTTTCTCTTCTTCCAGCAATATCCATCTTTCCGGTATTTTACCTTCTTGCGATTATACAGGATGATTGATCCGTTCTGTGGCCTGAAACGCACACAAAACATCTATTTCAGTCACAAACGCCATGGAAACGAGGATGTATTAGAGTCAAAATACAATTCTATTAATTCTATATTAACATACAAGCAACTAATGTAACAAAAAACTGGCATAACAGACTCGCAATTGTCATGATTGTTTGTTTGCCCACTTACACATAGCCAACTATTTCCTTTTGAAGCGTATTAAAAAGGATTATAATGACAGTCTTATTCATATTAATTTCAGATTTAATGTTTTATTGCTATAACTGTTACCCATGTCAGTGTGTATTTAGACATTTTCTCAGTATCGACATTAAATTGAGTTTAAAAATGCTGTTGACATTTTCTTGATTTCATGGGTCAAAACATCACTAGGTCAAAAAAAATTACTTTTCTTACACTGCAAAAAAATGTGTTTCTTATTCAGTATTTTTGTCTTGTTTTCCAGTAAAAATATCAAAATATTCTTAAAACAAGATTCATTTAATTGAGAAGCAAAAGTCTTGTTTAATGAAAACAATGTTTTAAAAATTAAACGAGTTTATGGTTAAAACAAGAGAAAAAATCTGCCAGTGGGTCAAGAAAATACATTTAATTTAAATGGAAACAAGTTCATTTTTCTGACCACCGTTGGCAGATTTTTTTTCTTGTTTTTTAAGCACAAACTCACATAAAGTTGATCAGTTTTTTATTAAACAAGACATATCTCATATAATTTAGCTTTTTTTAATTGAAATGAATGCATTGTATTTTAGTTCAATAATATTTTTTATTTAATATTTTGTATTTTTA
The DNA here is from genome assembly GCA_030578275.1 of Meda fulgida. NCBI lineage: Eukaryota > Metazoa > Chordata > Actinopteri > Cypriniformes > Leuciscidae > Meda > Meda fulgida. The sequence continues at coordinate 28,107,605 of CM060638.1, forward strand.
GGGGATTTTATGGTACTCAATTATATTTATGCAGTAGTTTATAATCCATTTACTCTTCAATTAAATTCCAGCTTAAATGGTCATATATCTTGAATGTTTTGGAGCACAGACTGAAGTTTGCTCTGTTTTTGAAGACACCACTTGGCAGATTATAAGTGGAATTAGTTTTTGTTTTTTAAAGTGAATTTAAAAAATGTTTACGTTTATTGTTATGAAAATGCACAAAAATACTTGTTAAAATTTTTATATAAAATATAATTTTTTTCATAAACATGTTTTACTCTAAAACTGTGAGAAAATCAAAGCCAAAAATCTAAACAAGTTCTGTTCCAAATTTGAGTTTGATATCTCAAAAAATGTTGTTCGGCTGCAGTACCAAACGCTTCCACTAGAGGAAACTCTCGTTCATTTCCAGTGCGCTCGTTTCTGACCGCGAGCAGCACAAGTGTGAAGATTTTTTTCAGGACCATTGTACTCTTTCGAAACATGTCCATGATTTGTGTGTGTGTGTGTGTGTGTGTGTGTGTGTGTGTGTGTGTGTGTGTGTGTGTGTGTAGGAGTAATTCACTTTCAAATAAAAATTTCCTGGTTATTTACTCCCCCCACGTCATCCAAGATGTCCATGTCTTTCTTTCTTCAGTCGAAAAGAAACGAAGGTTTTTGAGGAAAACATTCCAGGATTTTCTCCATATAATGGACTTCAATGGTCTGGTTTGTCTAGATGAGACTCTTATTCCTCGGCTGGATCGTGTCGAGACTTTGAAGCTGAACTGAAACTCACATCCTGACCTTCAAACTGTTGGACCCCATTGAAGTCCATTATATGGAGAAAATCCTGGAATGTTTTCCTCAAAAACCTTAGTTTCTTTTCGACTGGAGAAAGAAAGACATGAATATCTTGGATGACGTGGGGGGAGTAAATAACCAGGAAATGTATATTCTGAAGTGAACTACTCCTTTAACTAAAAACATAGTTTTTTGCAGTGATAGTAAACAATTCTAGCCGGCCCGAACCCCGCCCACAACATTTTTTGGTCGAGAAGTTTGGTCTGGACTCGATCCATTGAGGAGTAATTATGATCGGTTCAGAAATCGTCGGGCCAATCAAATGGCCAGGGCGGGCTTTATACGATGATGGACAGATGATCTGCAGTTACGTATTCATCACGTCATCAAAGAGCGCTTGGGTTGAACTGGTTTACAACAAAGATGGCTGCCGCTGGAGAACTGAGATGTGCAGATTCCGCTATCGTGTCTGTTGTAAAAGACGAACAGAGAAGTGCAATCAAGCATTTGTCGATCGTAAAGATGTGTTTGCCGTCCTTCCTTGCCGTTTGCTTGCTCTGATTGGTTGTAGGTCTGTCCAATTGAGTGCAGAGTTTTTTTTTTTCCTGGTTCGGTTAAGACACGCCTCATAATCAAAGCCCTATGGAGCAGTATCTGACTCGGATGAGAATATGAGTATGATGAAGTCAGGCTAAAACAATTCACGAGTGTCCATTATTACACAGAAGAAAAGTGTCGCTCATCTACACATTCCCACAGACACAACTGACCTGGTCTTGAGGCTGCAGGAAAGCCACTCGTCATGTCTGTCAAAAGAAATCAGGAAGGATGCAATTTCCTGAAACACAAACAAACACACGACAAGCTTGCATTATAATATAGCCATTTTGACCCAAAGAGGATTTTTTTTCCTGAAAATGCTAGTTAATATTATTGAATTGGACTTAAACTTACTGACTTTGCACATATAGGCTATAAAAAACGTAAAAAATGAATCAATTGTGCACTATTTTCACATGAATGATCTCTCATCATGCAATATTATCACCAGATACTGTGAACGTGTTTTCTTTTAATTAGCTCAGGTTTTGTGTGTGTTCTTGCACTGAATGATCGTAGCGTCATTGATCTGAGCTGATTCTCCTCAGTTTATAAAAGTTCACTCAAGCTTATTCATCTAAAACACCTGATGTGCATCAGCTCAGATCAACGATCGTTCAGTGCAAGAACACACACAAAGCCTGAGCTAATTAAAAGAAAACACGTCTACAGTATCTGGTGATAATATTGCATGATGAGAGATTTATTAGCAATTTAAAAGGCCGGGTCATTTTCGACCCAGAACACCAAATTACGTAAAGCACAAGAGTGAGTGTTGGATATAAACCAGACAGTTGCTTTGGTGTGTTGTGATCAGGGTTATTATCATTAACTAAAACTAACACTAAAACCTTTTCTTTTTTTTTTCGAAACTTGAAATAAAATAAATGTAAACTGCAAGACATTAAAAACAATAATAATAAAAATGCCAAAAACTTTAACTAAAACTAAAGACACCATATCGGTATCGGCTGATATATGCTCATTTTTAATGTTATCGTTATCGGTCCAATAAGAACATTTGGACGATATTTTAAAGCCGATAAATAATGTATTATGTCCTTCAGCTGAGACTCTTCAGATGCACACTGTTCAACATGATGGTTTTGAAATATTGAGAAAGTTGGCTACAGGATTGTAAAATTAATTTTAAAACTTGCAAACTACTGTACTTTTTTTTTTGATTTTGTTGGTTTGCTTGGAACGTGTTTTTTTTAAATGGTGAGACTTTTGTTCTTTGTAATCAGGCTCCCAAAAATTATATAAAAACTTGGATTTAGATTTATCGGCCAATATCTCGTTTTTCAAATATACAGAATTATCGGTTATCGATATCGGCCAAAATCTTCATTTTGGTGCATCACTAATTGAGGTGAAAACAGAAAATATAGACATAAAAACTTTAATAAAAGCTATAATGGTAGCACACACACCTCATTTGTGTTCCAGCGCAGTCTCTCTTTGGGTAAAGTCGTCGTGCGAGGCAAACACTCCAACAGCTTATTGGGCAAAAACACTTTCATCTGACCGCTGGTCTCTGCATCACGCAAAACACTGTTCAGCAACACTTATTATTATTGCTTTTAATATGATTCTGCTTGATACTGGGAGCGATTCGGCTCTGTCTATTAAACCTTTGACAAGTCCGATCACAGGAACATTCAGATCTGCGTTCTGAGCCAGAGAGAGCCGTTGTCATGTATAGATATGAAACAGCTTCACAAACAGTCTTTTCAAGTATCAATATTTCTGTCTTACAATCATTCAGATTATCACAGAAGAACTGGATAAAAGTTTATAGATCAGATATGAACACTGATGTCTACAGTAGTGATCAATATAGAGTAAAACAATAATGATTGTGTCATTACATCGTTACACCAGTAGGTGGCGACAAGTGACTGTTAAAACATATGTTTGTGATTGAATCATTCACTCAATAGATTTGTTTAAAAACACTGATTCATCCAGTCATGAAAGTCTTTATGAGTGAGTGAGTAAAACATTTTTTATTTCAAATTAATTTAGTCAGAACATCTAGTAAATTACGTTATTTTGTTTAGTTGTCAATTCAGAATCACGGGAGAATCATAATATCTTTTTTTTTTTAACCCACTTGTCTCTAGTGGACATGCATTAATATTTTAAAGGTGTGTGTGAGAGCCTGACCTGACTCTGTCGTGGTGTCCTTGTTGTTCATGGTGAAGTTCATTAACCCCTTCAGCCTGCAGAGGGCAGTCACACGATCCAGGGAGGACTAAACTGCAACACTGTCACACACACACACACACACACACACGCACACACGCACACACACACACACACGCACATACTGTAAGAGGCTTTAATACAAGCTTCATTATTACACGGCTTACTAAACGCTTGCACTTGATTTGTGTTTGTATTAGGGATGCACAATATATCGGCCACCATATCGGTATCGGCCGATATATGATAATTTTTAATGTTATCGTTATCGGCCCGATAAAAAAAATGTGGCAGCTACATTAAAACCGATAAATAATGTATTATGTCCTTCAGCTGAGACTCTTCAGATACACACTGTTCAACATGATGGTTTTGAATGATTGAAATACGATTGAAATCACTTTAAAAAATTAGATTTAGATTATCTGCCAATTTATCGGTTATATGCTTTCAAATAGGCTAAAGGATTATCGGCTATCGGTATCTGCCAAAATGTTCATATCGGCGCATCACTAGTTTGTGTGTACGGAAGTCAAGGGTGGCAATTCAAAAGTGGTGGGGCAAAATGTTATGATTTTGGGGTCTATAGTGGGGATTATTATTTTGTAATTCCTAATGCTTTACAACAAGGTTGTGTACATTACCATTTGCTCACTCATGTAACACGTAATACAGTTTAAATTAGGTATCATGAATTAATGAATATCTTTTAAAGCATTCGTTTTTGGTTAATGTTAATTTCTAAATGACCCCTTTCTATGTTTTCTTTTATTTATTTACGGCAGAAGTAATGTCTTTTTCATATTAGAATTGTTATCATTTTTGTGAACTCTGTTCTGTTATAGAAGTCCCTCAGGGCTTTTAGCCCAAAGATGTGCTCATTCGGATAAAAACTCTTTTTCTTTCTTTTCAGCTAACAATCGCTTTCTACATTCAGTTTAACAGCATCTGGATAAAGAGGGCAAACTTCCTCATTCAACTATCTATCTATCTATCTATCTATCTATCCATCTATCTGTCTATCTATCTATCTCTGTCTATCTATCTATCTATCTATCTATCTCTGTCTATCTATCTATCTATCTATCTATATATCTATCTATCTATCTATCTATCTCTGTCTATCTATCTATCTATCTATCTCTGTCTATCTATCTATCTATCTATCTATATATCTATCTATCTATCTATCTATCTATCTATCCATCTATCTATCCATCTATCTATGTCTATATATCTATCTATCTCTGTCTGTCTATCTATCTATCTATCTATCTATCTATCTATCTATCTATCTATCTATCTATCTCTGTCTATCTATCTATCTATCTATCTATCTCTCTCCATCTATATATCTATCTATCTGTCTGTCTATCTGTCTATCTATCTATCTATCTATCTATCTATCTATCTATCTGTCTATCTATCTATCTATCTATCCATCTATCTATCCATCTATCTATCCATCTATGTCTATCTATCTATCTCTGTCTATCTATCTATCTATCCATCTATCTATCTATCTATCTCTGTCTATCTATCCATCTATCTATCTATCTATCTATGTCTATCTATCTATCCATCTATCTATCCATCTATCTATGTCTATCTATCTATCTCTGTCTATCTATCTGTCTGTCTATCTCTATCTATCTATCTGTCTGTCTCTTTCTATCTATCTATCCATCTCTTTCTATCTATCTATCCGTCTATATATCTTTCTATCTATCTGTCTATCTATCTCTTTCTATCTATCCGTCTATCTATCTCTTTCTATGTATCTATCTCTTTCTATCTATCTATCTATCTATCACCACAGTTGTATTGTTGTGATTGTCAGTAACAATATTTACAAACACAGGACTTGCAGTAACAAGACAGACTACACAAACATAAATATAAAAAAAAATTAAATGAAAGCTATAGCCGATAAAAATAGGATTAAAATAAATAACAAAACTAGAATGCTGATGAATTTATATAGAAAGTCTGTCTCTCTCTCCGGATCTGCCGTCTGTGTTGCCTAGTAACCACAGCAGTGGGTGATCAAATATACTCTCACCGTTTTCACACACACACACACACACACACACACACACACTTCTTTTATATAATACTGAAGTATTCCTCCACTGTTCAGGCTCGCTGCTGCTGGTTTAATGGTTTGAGGTGCGAGCGGTTCTGACCCAAACACTGAACATCAGTGAACATCATCCAGAAACCAGCACACACTCGACCACACACACACACACACACATTCATGTTCACGTATAACATGTCCTGATGATATCTGAATGCTTCCCATTCGATGACAAAAGATGATCTGATTAAATACAGAAAACATTACATTTAGAAGCCGGAGCGGATCGACAAACCCAGCGCTTAAAGATAAAGGTCTTAATAAAGCAACATAAGAGATTTTTGATTTGTACTCTTTTTATGTGCCACAAAAAAAACAAGAATTGTGTAATATCTGTGCCACTAGTGTCACCAAATTTTATAGAAAAGTAATATTAAGTAAGATTATTTCTCTATCTTCTACTTATGCTGCAAGATGACCAAAGGAGAATTAAAATAAGCTTATAATGAATAATAACACACATTTAACTAGTTATGCCAAGCTGTAAAATTATATATCAGGTCAAGATTCAGAGTAAAATTATGTGTAATAATTAGTGATTCACCGATATGGACATTTTGCCCGATACCAATAACCGATAATTTCTTTTATTTGAAAGCTTATAACCGATATATTGGCTGATAATCTAAATACAATTTTTGATATAATTTTTGAGAGTCTGATTACAAAAACAAAAGCCTCATCATTAAAATCCATGTCTCAAGCAGACAATTATGATGATCTCATTTTAATCTTATGAAGCCAATATGACAGATTTGCGCTGCACATGTTGCACTAAACTTTTTGAAGTGATTCCAATCATATTTCAAGCAATTTAAAACCATAATTTTGAACAGTGCATCTGAAGAGTCTCATCTGAAGGAAATAATATATTATTTATCAGCTTTCATTTTCTTATCAGGCCGATAACGATGACATTAAAAATGAACATTTATGGCCGATACTGATCTGGTGGCGATATATCGTGCGTCCCAAAAAATCCTTATCCTTAATCTGGTAAATCAGGAACGACTTGGAAAGTTATGGATATTCATTAGATAAAAAGAGCAGAGTCCCTGAAGTACATTCATAAAACGTGCGGAATGCTGAAATTGTATTATTTTAATATTAATAATAAAACAACATGGACGACTCTAAATTATGTACATAAAAAAATAAATATTTTATATTTTGCAAACAATAATGCATTGATATAGAAATCAATGTTCCATCACAAGCTTTTTTTTTTTTCAACAAATGTGGCTCAATCAATCAGATTATTTAAAAAGGAATATCAGTTTCACAAACTTGATCACAGATCAGGGAATATCCACCGCCTACAGGATTCCTCACACAACAACATCAACACAACAAACATTTTCCTCCAATCAGCACTCTAGATTCAGCATAGCCCCGCCAAAAACAGTCACATGGTCATCCGACATGACCTAACATTTATAATAAACAATTTATAAGTTCCTTTTAATATAATGTAATGTTGATATGCTGATATGCAGACAGCAGAGTATATGATGTAATCCAAAATATATAATATGAATGTGTATTAATGTAAGTAAATTTTAGATGATGAAAAATGTTAATTGGCCAAATGAGAGTTGTTTATTAATATCATAATCTCAAAATAAAACGATGTTGAAACAAATACCAGCACTATCGTATCAGACCTGAATAATTACCATATTCACCATACTATTGAAATAATACAGGGAAAAATCATGACCGTGTACAAAAATATGATAATACTTTTTGTAAGAGCCATAAACGCAGCGTTTCCTGCACACACACACCCATAATGACCCAATCACTCACACACACACTCACACACTCACACTCACACACACACACACACACACACACACACACACACACACACACACACACACACACACACACACACACACACACACACACACACACACACACTCACACACACACTATATGTAGAGATGCCTGTCGACGCAGACCAGTCCGAACGAAACCATCTGAATGAGTTTAATTATTTTATTCATTAACATACATATGACAAATCCCAAGGCCCCGGACTGACACATACACACACTGATTGACGGGATAAAAACACACACACGATACACTAATGCAGGAGTAACAGAAACACACACACGCACCGGGTCCGAAACGATCCGTGCGAACGGGTTCTGACAAACGGCAGCTCGCGCGCTGACAGTAACGCGTCACCGTAACAGAAACGGGTCCGCAACTTACCTTCCGCCTTCACGAGCGCCGCCATCTTCTTCTTCACACCACTGACGTCACCGAGATGGGGGGGGGGGGGGGGGGGAGAGAGAGAGAGAGAGAGAGAGAGAGAGAGAGAGAGAGAGAGAGAGAGAGAGAGAGAGACAGAGAGACAGAGAGAGAGAGAGAGAGAGAGAGAGAGAGAGATTTTTTTTATTTACATATTTTATATATATATATATATATTTTATAATAACACTTTATTAAATCATTTAAAAACAATTAACAAACATACACTTTACTCAAGACATTTAGCAAAAATGAATTCATCATCTCTAACAAAGCACAAGATTTCTTTGTAATTCCATACATTTTCAAAGTCCTCTATATTCTTCATAGTTTTATCAAATAAAAAAAATCTATTTTAATTCTTACTTTTATTAAACTCTTAAAACTTGTACTACATCCCGACCAACTTCACCATCTGTTTGTTTACTTGTCAGATAAATAGCCATGTTCATCTATCCAATAACAAAGTTAACAAGTTGCCCTTTTTTTTTCTTCCAAAACTTGAAACCAGAAATGAAACCAACCTTTTAAAACATTACTTTAAAATCCACAAACATGAAATTAAGCATCAAAAATAAGCCTTTAAGCCTGTCACAATTTACAAAACAGTGAAAAATAGTTTCCCTCTGATCACATTTGCTATCAATCGCTGAATTAATTCATGCTAACAAACGAATTTACAACAATACCGTGCAATAGAGACATGGGTGTGTGTGTGTAATGTGTGTATTGTCTGACCTCAGTGTTTCCCTACTGTCCACCACAGTGACCCTCAGTAGTGTGTGTGTGTGTGTGTGTGTGTGTGTGTGTGTGTGTGTGTGTGTGTGTGTGTGTGTGTATGTGTGTGTGTGTTAAAAAACTGTGGTTAGTGTGGTATCAAATGTTCACACGTTCTAATTTTATACTGTTCATTTAAATTCAAGTTATAATATTTTATATGTCTTTATTATTATTCTAATACAATTTTCATGCTCATATAAATGCTTTGGCAATACAATGTACAATTTGTCATGCCAATAAAGCTCATTGAATTGAAATTGAGGGGGGGGGGGGCATTTATCTATTTTATGACAGTTACAAGGTAAGGACGTTTATTAAAAAAAAATTAAAAAAAGATCTATAATGTACATTTAGAAAATAGGATTAAGTTTAATTTCCAGTCCACTTTAAAGATTTTACCTCAGAAATGACAAACCAATTAGTCAGAATCACATTCTTTTGGAAATATACTTTCCTTCATAGAAAACCACAGTATTAAAAAAAAAAAAAGTAAAACACAGTGCCGATAGAGAAAATATCTTTTATTTGTATAAAATCATTATTACACAGCATCAGTTTCCTGTCAGAGACGGAGGTACAGATTCATATGGCTACTGATGTCTGAATATACACATTTCTCTGAGTTCATACAAAATCTCATAAATAGCTGTTTCCTTCCACCCATTTTTATGCACATTTTGGGATATCACATTTATAAATAAAAAAATTGCTGGATGAAAATACGCATAAATTCTAAAAATGTGCTTTAAAAAAAAAGTATGCGCTCAATTGAGGTGGATAAATGTTTTACCCGATAAGATAGAACTATAAATAAAACTCTGATAAGCATAAACTACGATGGAAACACATTTACCGAATAAATCCCTCGATTAAGAACAACAAACTCAGCAGAGGCTGTGATTGGATAACCGGACTAATCAGCGGACCAATCGCATCACAGCATTTTTGCGTTTCGTCTGCCGCTCGTTATTTATGATGGAGGAAAAAATAGCCGGATTGCAGACATTTTTACATTTTTATTACTGATATTTTGCTGCAATTTCCCAGTACGTGATGTTTTTGTTCTCTTGAACACATGGGAAGGAAACGCTGCTTTAATTTGCAAATGTTTATTTAGCGCACAAGTTAAATTCGCCACTTTGGATGGAAACATAGCTATTGAAAACAACACGAATCAGTGGAAACTGAACAATGAAAATAAAATCAGAGCATCCTGAGGAGGAGACAAAGAAGAATTACACGCATCGTAAAACCCCGTCATGCATGAGACGGTCCAACCGTTGAACACATGAAATCCTCACAACAAACACACACACACACACACTGAACTCAGCTGTAAACAAAAACGAACAGATTAACTGAAGAAGAAAACGTCTCCATGGAAGATCAGTGCGAGCGGCTTCAGGCGGCGCTTACATTCCCTGCCTGATGCTCTGGATAATCTGGAAGATGGCTAAAAGTGAAAGAGAGATATAATATTAAAGATAATATTTTATACATATTAAAGCTTGTTCACATCACAAGAGCAATGCAAACTGCACATTTTGCAGGACATGTGACCCAAAAGATCATATTTTATTAGTTGCATGATTAAAAAGAACAACTGAAAGCATATATTGCATATTTTGACACTCATTATTAAAGAGTCCAAATGTTTTGTTTTAAAATCTTTTTGCAGTGAAAATTCATACACTGTGTTTTAATGACTCTTGAATACTGGACAAACATATTTGTGTATAATGATACAGAAATGTATGATTGATCACTGACACAACTATATTATTGATATTATACACTAAAGTTTCATCTTAACAGTAAAATTATTTTTAGCTGTTGAAAGCCATAGGATTTACATATAAGATCTTTGAAACAACAGTCTCATTATTTACAACATGTAAATCTCCTGAATGGTCACACACAGATCTCGATGTACTGTAAATAAACACCATGGCATTATTCATGCAGGTGGAAAGTTTGGTCTGAAAGATCAGCGAGATCTGAGATAAAGCATCTCTACTGGATCATATTCAAAGTTAGTGTGGAAACAACAAACCAATATAATGTTTCCTTGTGTTCTCAAGTTCAACACAAACTGCACAAGGAGCAACTAAAGCTTGAAGTTACATCTAAATTCCTGGTTGGATTCAAGTATTAACATTATTATTAGAATTTTATGAAGTATTCTTATTGTATGTTGTCTTTTATTATTACGATAGATGCAACGATAGATACGACGATATAAGCGGCGACAGATACAACAATAGATGCAACAATAGAATGATAGAACGAAAGATACAAGGATAAGAGCGCAAGATGCAACAACAGATGCAAAGATACATGTAACGATAGATGCAACGACAGAAAGATACAACAGATACAACAATAAATGCAACGATACATGCAACAATACATTTTATTTATCCTTTATTTAACCAGAATCACATTGAGATATTTCTATCTCTTCTTCCAGACAGACCTGGTCAAGACAGCAGCACACAAAGTTTCACACAAAAGAATCACAAAATGACGATACTACAGTTTACACATTCAAAAATGAAATAAATAATAGTATACGACGATACATGCAACGATAGATGCAACAATAGATACAACGATACATGCAACGATAGAGACGATACATGCAACAATAGATACGATACATGCAACGATAGAGACAACGATACATCCAACGATAGAGACAACGATACATGCAACAATAGATACGATACATGCAACAATAGATACGATACATGCAACAATAGATACGATACATGCAACAATAGATACGATACATGCAACAATAGATACGATACATGCAACGATAGAGACAACGATACATGCAACAATAGATACGATACATGCAACGATAGATACAACGATACATGCAACAATAGATACGATACATGCAACAATAGATACGATACATGCAACAATAGATACGATACATGCAACAATAGATACGATACATGCAACGATAGAGACAACGATACATGCAACAATAGATACGATACATGCAACAATAGATACGATACATGCAACAATAGATACGATACATGCAACAATAGATACGATACATGCAACGATAGAGACAACGATACATGCAACAATAGATACGATACATGCAACGATAGAGACAACGATACATGCAACGATAGATACAACGATACATGCAACGATAGATACAACGATACATGCAACAATAGATACGATACATGCAACAATAGATACAACGATACATGCAACGATAGATATAACGATACATGCAACGATAGATATAACGATACATGCAACGATAGATACAACTATACATGCAACAAATATATACAACCATACATGCAACGATACAACGATAGATACAATGATACATGCAACAATAGATGCAACAAATAGATACAACCATACATGCAACAATAGATACAATAATACATGCAACAATAGATGCAACAAATAGATACAATGATACATGCAGCGATATATGCAACGATAGAACGATACAATGATACAACGATTGATGTAAAGATAGAACGAAACAACAAATACAACGATAGATGCAACAATAAATGTTTTTCTTGTTTTTCCAATGTAAACATGCATTGGATGGATGTCTTTGAGCACAGCACCACGTCTCGAGCGGAGCATTTCTCAACAAATACTGATATGTGATTATGAACTAGCACATCGTGTAACTGAAGTAATAAACGTTGAGCTGTTTTCTGATCTCACCTGAGCCACAGACCACAAACACAAAGAGTGCGAGGAGCCACGGACCCACCGGAGACTTCTCCTCATTCACCACACGCTGCAGGACAAACACACATTCACTTACTGCAGATTCATCACATCTACTGCTCAAACATCCAATCACAGCACAGGTTTCAGAGTATGGGGTTCCATTTGTGACAAAAAGGACTCGACTGCTTTGTAATACATCCGTCCATGTCGACAGTCACTGCAAACCTTTTAAGAGTTTGGCTCAGGCATTTCAGAACCACCAAACCAACATCTGAGATGCTGCGATGCGATTGGTCCGCTGGTTAGTCCAGTTATCCAATCACAGCCTCTGTTGAGGCAAAGTCAAATTAGTTTTGCGCATTGAGGGATTTATTCGGTAAATGTGTTTCCGTCGTAGTTTATGCGCATGTCTTCTTTTTGGATAAAAAAAAATTATGCACATCTTGGTGTTTTCTTCAAGCATTTTTTTTTATGCAATATCCCAAAATTTGCTTAATAATAGGTGAATAAAAAATCTGCTGTTATTAAGGCTGCTCAATAATGACAAAATTCATTATCATGTTTATTTTGGTCAATATGGTAATCACGATTACCACGAATAGGAGAAAATCTTACATTAGTAATTTTCATTAAGATAGCGACATATATCAAGTATATTTTACCGGTTGCTATTATATCACAATTTTAGATACCAGTAACATTTCACAATTCTTGATACCAAGAAAAAGAAACTAATACCAGGCTAGAGTTTTCATAAACACTTGTCTTCATGACAAATTTATTAAAACAGACATATATAATTAACAGTAAATAAGATTAACTAACTAACGAACTGTGAACATTGGATAACTTTCCTGAGGTAAAAGCAACGTTAAGTGAAATTTTTCACGAGCTTTTTTATTGACTTTTATTGTCTTTGCACGATTGAAGCACTGTGTGAGCGATTACATTGAACATGATACATTTCAGTAAGTTATTCTGTATCTTTCAAGCAGAGTCGGCAAAGCGTTCACCTACCAAAACACTCACATACTATTACAATAATAATAATGAATATAAACGACTTACAGAGCTCTAACCTGTACTACCTGACTACAGCAGATTTATTCTAGAAACAAGTTCTTTTAAACAAGTTCAATGATTGGACGAACAGATTTTGGTCCTGGGACTTCCACATAAGATATATGTAAATCTATTCATATTTATTCAATATACACTTCTATTATGGATTGCTATCAGGATGTGAAGAGTTTCAACCAGAATAACAAAAAGTGTTCATGGAAAGAAATTGCCTACCCTACATTTATGAGTATAAAAACGCCATCTATTGTTTAAATTTTGTGATAAAATGGACAGAATTTGGCTGATATATCGGTGCATCCCTAAATATAATTATTATATTAATAATCACAAAATAGTTCTTATTGTTATTTTATTTTTGTTATTAAAAATAATGCAAATTACAAAAGGCAGAACAAATACAATATAAGGAAAAAAACAAGTGAAATTAACAATAAAATGATTTTAATTAAACGTACAAAGAGTATGCTTACAAATAACAAACAACTTTTTTATTAAAATAGTCTATAAAAACAGTACATTATTTACAATAATATAATCATATCATTTCAGTTCATTAGTTCATCAGTTCATTAATATATAGGCTATACGATAAGTCTATAATATTTCATTAAAAAATATATATTCTTTTGTTTTTATGCATCGATGCAGAATCTGTAATATAGGCTAATACAAACAATAGGACAAATTCAAGAGAAAAAAGATACAAATAAAATAGCTTTTAATGCGACTCTGACACCACAGTATTCAACTAATAACCTACTACAGAAATTGAATAATCAAATGTAAAAATAAAACACTGCCATAGTTGGAAGCCAAAATTTAAGTTGAAACTTTGAAAATGTAATTATTCGTACAGCATTTACTGTTATTTCTGTTGTTTTCTGAAACTCGTTTTACAGATATCCCGCTAAACAAACAGAACATTTAGTTTACATCTCACTATTCTGACTTTTTTCTCAGAATTGCGAGACATAAACTCAAAATCGGAAGAAATAAAAAAGTCAAAATTGCAGAAGTCGCAATTGCGGTAAATAAAGTCAGAATTATAGAAATAGTATAGAAATATAAACTAACAATTGTGACTTTATTACAGGTCAATTGCGTGTTTATATCATGCAATTTTGAGAAAAAGGTCAGAACTGCGAGATGTAAACTTGTAATTGCAAGAAAAAGTGTCCGAATTGTGAAATAAAAAGTCGCAATTATCTTTTATATTGCTTTATTCTGTGGCGGACACAAGCTTCCATAGTTTTCTTACCATGATTCTAAATTAAAACTCTGAATATTATGACAAAGCACGTCTATGAAATATAGATTCATTAACCTTTACAGTATGACAAAGATAAATGCATCTCAATGTTTTAGAAAACTCATTTAAAAAAAATCTAAATGTTCTATTTGTTTACCTGCATGGATGTCTGCAAAATGTGTTAACGTTCACTGAAAGCAATAACATACTGTATGAGGCATAAAACTAAGCTGAACGAACGACACAATAAACAACAGCAGTAACAGTATAAATAGGCAAATTTATTGCACGAAGCAGTCGACACTTTTTTTGACACAAACAGCACTCCATACTTCATATATATTTTAGAAAATATGGTACTAATATCAAAATACATTGTAGTTTTTATTAGTGGTGAATGTGTATTTGTGGTAATCTATTTGTGCTGATGTTGTGAGTGTAAATATGCGTAGTGTGTACGCATTAATTAATTTACGTGTTCGCGTGTGTTATGTCTCTGTGAGCCGCGGGAGCGCGCGTACCGTGGTTTTCTGCACGTGTCCTCTCTGTGTGATCGTCTTGCTGTGTTTCTCGTTTGCTACTTTCATCCGCTGCACCGCCGACATGATGCTGATGCTGCCGCTGCTGGAACGCGTCGCGGGAGGCGGAAGATCGCGCTGGGCCGGTAAACGGAGCGGGTTTGTGTGCGGTGATTCGGTTCCGTTCTAGTCGCTCGAGCTGCACAGCAGCGGTATCACGTGACCCTGGCGCAGGCCCCGCCTCCTCCTTACGTCACTCCACTGAACCGTTAATTTGAAAGATATTTGAAAACTAGCTAACGTAATATACCTCTTGTTCTCATGGCATTGAATAATAAATATATAAAAATCTTTTCCTTTGATATGTAATCTTATCTGATTTATATACCCCTGTCTTGTGTATCTTTTTTCTCGTTTATTTGTTCTACATTGTGACTGCTTCCTTCTTTGTTTATAGCCTAATGTTCTCAATAAAATAATTATATATATAATATATTTTAAATGTGACAGATCGCTGCCTCAGTTCAAGCGGCACGAGACCGATCACCTCTCTTCACTATCTAGTTAACAGTAAATAAACACGAATGATCAATAGGTGTGTAACGTGTGTTGACAGATACAGAAGCCTACAATTTACCGAAATGTAACATATATGCCTAATGCCTCATACATGTAATATCGACCAATCAGTGTTTTTCAACCGCGGAAAGAGGTCAATAAAATAGACAATGTCACATAACGTTACATTTACCTCAGGAAAGCCATTTAATGACCATAGCACGTACATTGGCTAGAAAAAAAATAGTATTTTATAATATATTAGTAGCCTATAAATTAGTATTTTGCACTGTACACTATATTAGGTACATATTTATTTTTTTACTTAGGCCTATATCATTACAATATTACAAAGTTGTTGTTGTAATAAATACCGCATTAGGCCTATATTTAATTTTATTTTTAACCTTTAATAATACCAGCTGACAGGGCTCTCTGTAGCCTAGTCTTTACAGCATTCCTGTGCGATTTTTTCTCTTGAGAAAAATTAACATCTACTGTAGACTATAAATATGTAGCCTATCCAAACTGAATCAAGATCGGAATAAAACCACAATAAATCAATTGAAATTTTAAAATTTGTATCAAGCAATAATAAAAGCAGTAGGCCTACGCCAAAAGCTGGCAGCTCTGGTGTGCGTGTGTGCGCGTGCGTGTTAAGTTAGGGTGTATAAAATAAAGTGTTTAAGTAAAATTTTATATAGTAGAGTTTTATATAAATCCACACTTAGATAGTTACTTATTACGCATAATATACTGTACATTTTATCATTTTCTGTTGGGAATCTGTGCCGTTTAATTGTTGAGTGACACACACATATCAGTCAGGTTAAAAATCAACAACACCTTTAATTTAGATGTTAAATAACATTTACAGACATCACACAAACAAGTTTTAACTTGTGTTAAATATTGAGAACAAGTTCCCACTCACAAAAATGTCTGAACAGAAGCTCTGTCAAGTCAAACATGGTAAACAAAATAAAACTGACTGGACAATCAGCCAGAGGTCTCACACACACACACACACACACACACACTCCATCTCTCTCTCAAACACACACTCAGCTGAGAAAACCTCAGCATCTTAAAACGACAAATATGTCAAGTTCTGCGTTCAGTGTAAAAGGCCAAAACTGTGAGTTTTGTTGTTGCAGATGTTCACATTACAGCCGTTCGGACTGAAAATGATCCAGCAGATGCTAAAACAACACGAACGCTTTTGTGAAGGCAGCATCAGAACAGAAGGATTGTGTAATGTTCGCAAGTGAAGGTCTGTATGACAAACACATGATCCTCGCGCTCACCTGCACACACACGCAGAAAATTAGTCATAACAATAGCACACAATGATAAACAGGTTGTCATATGATTGTTCACAAATATACTTTGTGTTTTTAGAGGGGTCAAACTAGGGCTGCACGATTAATCGCAATTTCCATGTAAATCGCACTTAAACCGATTTGGCTGATCACGATTTTGAAATCGCAAAGTCTGTGATTATTTGTTTTGCGCAGCTTGTCAGTGACGTACGGCTCAGTAAACGCTGCTCACTCTGAAAGCACTGAGTTTGAGTCTCTTATAACGTGCATTTGAAAAAGCAACACGTCAAACATCTTTCCAAACATGAGAAGCATTTATGAACCTCTTGTCCAACACAAGACAACATTTAATATCATGCTTTTACTCCAAACTCACTTCATAACGGCAGCTGAGCTCCTCCTTCTGTGAGATGATGCGCTTCTTACACAGAATAAGGCAGTCGTGTGTTTATTAGTCATGTTTACTCAACCAAAGCGTTTCAATCTTCTGTTTATTCAGCTACAGCGATAGGGATTTCCTGAATTGATGTGCGTTATTGTACTTCTGCGGCGGGTAAGACACCCTCTGGTGTTCAGATGGATATATGGGGTGTGTGTGTGTAAGTGTGTGTGTGTGTGTCTGTGTGAAAGATGCCCTCTGGTGTTCAGATGGATATATGGGGTGTGTGTGTGTAAGTGTGTGTGTGTCTGTGTGAAAAATGCCCTCTGGTGTTCAGATGGATATATGGGGTGTGTGTGTGTAAGTGTGTGTGTGTGTGTGTCTGCGTGTGTGTGTGTGTGTGTGTGTGTGACGCCCTCTGGTGTTCAGATGGATATATGGGGGGTGTGTGTGTAAGTGTGTGTGTGTGTGTGTGTGTGTCTGTGTGAAAGATGCCCTCTGGTGTTCAGATGGATATATGGGGTGTGTGTGTGTGTGTGTGTGTGACGCCCTCTGGTGTTCAGATGGATATATGAGGTGTGTGTGTGTAAGTGTGTGTGTGTGTGTGTGTGTGTGTGTGTCTGTGTGAAAGATGCCCTCTGGTGTTCAGATGGATAAGTGGTGTGTGTGTGTGTGTGTGTGTGTGTGTGTGTGTGTGTGTGTGTGTGTGTGTGTGTGTGTGTGTGTGTGACGCCCTCTAGTGTTAAGATGGATATATGTGTGTGTGTGTGTGTGTGTGTGTCTGTGTGAAAGATGCCCTTAGTGTTCAGATGGATAAGTGGTGTGTGTCTGTGTGTGTGTGTGTGTGTGACGCCCTCTAGTGTTCAGATGGATAAGTGGTGTGTGTCTGTGTGTGTGTGTGACGCCCTCTAGTGTTCAGATGGATAAGTGGTGTGTGTCTGTGTGTGTGTGTGACGCCCTCTAGTGTTCAGATGGATAAGTGGTGTGTGTCTGTGTGTGTGTGTGACGCCCTCTAGTGTTCAGATGGATAAGTGGTGTGTGTCTGTGTGTGTGTGTGACGCCCTCTAGTGTTCAGATGGATAAGTGGTGTGTGTCTGTGTGTGTGTGTGACGCCCTCTAGTCTTCAGATGGAGCAGCATTTAATGGATCAGCCGCTGCACTGACAAACTGCACATATAATAATAATCGGAGCCTTTGCCAAATCACGTGCGGTTTCATTGCGATTAATTGTGCAGCCCTAGGTCATATCAAACATCTTTTAATAATTGTAGGTGTACCTGTGTGTGCGTCAGCATCCCAGGCCGCTGATGACCCCGATCCGGTCCACCTTCATCCCGAAGCACCCCCGCGCCATTCCCTTCCGGCTCCGGCCCTGCAGCTTCCGGTGCCGGTTCAGGACGTCCAGGAACACGCGTGACGGGGGGCGGGGCAAGAGCGGGGGGGCGGAGTCTGCAGACCCCTCCATGACCTCTGGATGAGCCAATAGAAGAGAGCCGATCTTCAGCCCAAACAAATCCTGCAGAACCTGCACACAGTTTATACTATGTCAACTTTTTGTATGCTGGAATAACTTAACGATTCAAATAGTACAGCGCAATCCAACTCGAACTGTATCATATATTTAGGGCACGTTAACACGAGAAAAATATACAAAAAAATTGAAACGTTTTTCCTTTGCGTTTTCCACGCACAGGCGACAACGTTGTCAAACCGATCCCCGTTGAACCGGATCGGCTAAAACGACTAAAAGCGCTGTATTCTGCTGCCAGGCCAGTAGATGGCAATGTCACTTTTTGTAAAAATAGTAATACACATATGTATGATGTCACTGTTTTCACAAATTCACATTTTTGTAGTTTTAAACAGGAGATGATAATGATATCATTTTAAAAAACATGCAATTTTAAACCCGTTTTCAAAAGTTTGTGTTTTCAGGCCCACAAAACACTGTTGTCGTGTAAACGAATGGCGAAAATGCATACAAAGTTTTCAGGTTTTATGTTGTGTAAACACCTCCTAGTTAAATATAGTAAGCCTGGATGTCTTACTAATGTGAAAAAGAAAATTGTAATTTTGCATTTGAAATCTTATCTAAAAAAATTTGAAAGCTTAAGTGTGTAATTTTAAGACAGAATCACCTAAATGATGTCTATTTTCAAATAGACAGCAATACTACATGTATTTAAACCATATATAGAGTAGCCTACTATGCTAGTGTTTGACTTGACTAGCGCTAGACTTGACCCTCCATTTTTATACAAAGAGAATGAGATTAAAACAGCAAATAATATTTTATATTTCTGATGACAACCAGACCATTTTTTTCCATTCATTTTCCCAATGAGAATTTTAAAATGTCTTCGTTAGGATTTTTTTTTTTTTTGTCTGTCTGAATACTCGATTCTGATTGGCTGGAAGCTGTGCAATAAAACTGTTGCTGCTGAACTTGTAGGCTACTTGTCGGTAATTCGTACATCTCTCTCTCTCTCTCTCTCTCTCTCTCTCTCTCTCTCTCTCTCTCTCTCTCTCTCTCGATCGATAATGAATTGAGATAATTTTTGAAATTATTCGTTCATTCAAATAAATGTACCCTTACGCATTACTTCTCTGATTCAAATCGTCAGAATGCTAGATCTAACGAGTCGTAAAGAAAACAACCGTAAATTTTACCCTTCCAGTCAAATATTGCGCGGCAAACATCAATAGAAGTTTGCCAGCATTTACAACTTAAAACTGTTATGTAGATTATCCTTTACATAAACCGTGAACCAAGCCAACCAGCTACGGGGAGAATCACAACATTACAAACTTGGATTTTAAACTAAAGATTGTTTGAAAATCAGACACGGCTTTAACCCAGATAACAAAAATGTTTTCTAAGAAGTTATTGGTGTGTGTGTGTGTGTGTGTGTGTGTGTGTGTGTGTGTGTGTGTGTGTATGTGTGCACCTACTCAACTATTTTTTGGGGACAAATTTGTACCCAGAAGTGACCAAAACCTGACAAAATCTCCCAAAAAAAATCCCTTTAGGGACGTCCTCATTTGTAAATCAGGTTTAAAAATAAAGTAATAAAAGGTTTTTTAAATATGTAAAAATGCAGAATGTCTCCTGTGATGGGTAGGTTTAGGGATAGGGTCAGTGTGTGTGTGTGTGTGTGTGTGTGTGTGTGTGTGTGTGTGTGTGTGTGTGTGTGTGTGTGTGTGTGTGTGTGTGTGTGTGTGTGTGTGTGTGTGTGTGTGTGTGAGTGTGTGTGATATAGGTTTAGGGATAGGGTTAGTGTAAGGGGACAGAATATACAGTCTGTACAGTATAAAAACCATTACGCCTATAGAATGTCCCCATTTAGATAGCTAAGTAAACGTGTGTGTGTGTGTGTGTGTGTGTGTGTGTGTGTGTGTGTGTGTGTGTGTGTGTGTGTGTGTGTGCTGTGTATATACACAAATGAGACATGCTATTTCCTTTCTTGTTTGATATTCATATCGCATGAGCTCGTTATGTTAATTGGTCTAGATGAAAATGCTGTTCTGCTTCTATGAAGTGTTAAAACCACTATGTGAAATATTTAGCTGCCCAGAGCTGATACTTGAAGGATATTTTTGACATGATTGATTTACCACTTCCTCATTTGATTTTAATATAGCCTGTATGTGTTTGTGAAGTTCCTCATGCTCTTGCGAAGGCCCTTCTTCTTCTGCTACTTAATTACTCTCTGCCAATATTGCTTTAATTATTCATTTTATTCTTTATCTATAAATAAAAAAAAACGTTCAAAATATGTTAACATTTTTTTAAACGTTTATTTAACATTCCGTTTTATGACTTTGCAAACATTATGGGAACGTTACATTTGAATAAACATTCTTAAACATTTAGACAAGAATGTTTCAGGAAAACAAAATTCCATGATGGAACAATAATTATGTTTTTGTGCTAATGTTTTGAGAAAATTCTTTAAAACTTCACTGGTTTGTTCATTACTTTGAGATGCAATTCAAATTATATAATCAAATTAAATATAAAATTAGTGATTTAAAGATGTTGATTATATATGTAAAAACTATTAGAATATTATGCATACAAATATTTGAGTAGTTTTAAAACGTGAATGTAGTTTTTCCATCAGGAATTCCACTGCTAAACATGATTATTTAAAAAATATATTAAAGTCCCCCTGTGGTGAAAATCCAGCTTTTAATGTTGTTTATGTGTCTATGTGGTGTTTTTAATATGCTTTAAGACACACATGTGTAAGTTCATAAGTCGACAGCATTGCTGAGTATTTTCTGCTTAAAACTGCAGTGAACCAAAGACAGTCTCAAAAACACGGTTTGAAATCGCTGGTGTTTCTGACGTCACAAACGACCTTGTAACCAATCAGATCAACGTGTGATCGTCAACCAGTGGATCTCTGAGTGAGTGAGTGAGTGGAGGCGGGGCTCATTTGCATATTCATAGAACCGCGCATACTAAATGAGGCAAGGGTGTCGAGTTACATTCAAGATATTTTAAGGCATGAAGAAAAAATTTTCAGGGACAAAAAAAAAATGTTTACATTTTGGTAATCAAAGATAAGTTTTAAGGGATAAAATTATTGACTATTGCGCTTTACTAAACATGCAACAAAATGAGGTCATGTGACAACGGTATAGGCTGTTTGAGGTGTTTATCGTGAAATATTGCTACTATTTTTATAAAGTAATAGGAAGTATGCATGTAATGAACCGAATCACAAAAGCAATGTCTGTTACCAAACAGGTTTCCCAAACACCGATCTGTCATTCATCCATCAGTCAAGCTAGTCCCGCCCCCAAACTCACGCGATTGGTCGAGTCAGGAGTGAAATCCTCACCTGTGCGTCTGATTGGCGTGGCGATGGCCGTCCCTCTAGCTGCGTTGTCACGGTGATGATGAGAAACACAAGGAGAGCAGGATGGAGAGAGGAGGTAAAGTTTAGAGGAGATGAAAAAGCCATCCTTGTTTTTAAAGAGAAGTAAATATCTGTCCGATGCTTCCAGCTCGGGTTCTGTCCTGTACGGCTTCAGGACGGGTCTCTGTCGGAGCCGGTGCAACACTCGGCCTTTTAAGAAACATCGCTATGATGTCACACATCGCTAACGGTTGCCGTGAGCGACGCCCCGCCCCTCACACGCGTCACGGCCTCCATACTGAGCGCAGATTCTCATTTCTCCAGCTGATACACCCCAACTCTTTCACTTCTGGATGAACACGTCACACGCACGCTCACATTTTTGCGCTTTGTGTCGCATTTAATCGTCGGCCTCTTTATAGCTCATCACTCTTCACAGTAACAGGCTGATGTGACCTCTGACCCTTTCAGGTTCCGCCCCCTATAAAAGTTCCCCCTGGAAACGGGCGGCGCTCAGGAACTATTTCCTCCTGTGAGAGCGCAGACACAATAGTTCGCCGTCAGATGAGAGTTTCCGTAGCGATGACCTCGGGTCACGGGCCTTTCAACCTGCGCACGGACCCACAGACACTCACCACACAAAATCATACATTTGCACAATCATACAATGCATTTATTTTGATCTAAATACAGTAAAAACACTGAAATATTATTAGAGTTTATATGTGAATATCTAGTAAAGTGTAATTTATTCCTGTGATCAAAGCTGTATTTCAGCATCATTACTCCAGTCTTCAGTGTCACATGATCCTTCAGAAATCAGGAGAATATGATGATCTGATGCTCAAGAAACATTTCTGATTATTATCAATGTTATGTTGAAAACAGTTTGTATCTTTGTGGAAAGTGCGATAAAAACCATTTAAAAAAAAAGTAATAATACTTTTATTCTGCAATTATTTGATAAATAATTATATTAATTTATATAATTAATTAATTTTGACATTTATAATGTTACAAAAGATTTATATTTCAAATAAATGCTGTTCTTTTTGACATTTTATTATTTATCAAAGAGATCTGAGACATTTAAAACCTTCAAAATTGATGATAAGAATCGTTATTATTAATAAGCACCAATAATAATTGAGCATCAGATCATCATATTCTCCTGATTTCTGAAGGATCATGTGACACTGAAGACTGGAGTAATGATGCTGAAACTCAGCTTTGATCACAGCAATAAATTACACTTTACTAGATATTCACATAGAAAACAGCTGTTTTACATTGTAATATATATTTTTTTAATTTACAGAAGTTTTGATCAAATAAATGCAGCCTTGAAAAGATTTATTTGAAAATCATTTAAAAAAAAAGTATGAATTATTCCAAACTTTTGACCGGTAATTTACCAAGCCATAAAAAAACGAAAAAAACATTCACTGGACTGTAACATGAAAAAAAAATCCTCTATTGCAAAACCAAGTGTCTTATCGCTGTGTTTAAAAGCAGGAAGTTTTAGAGACTCAAAAACACAGAAGAGTGTGTGAAAGTATGACAAGACTCTCTCTCTCTCTCTCTCAGCCAACGATAGCCTGACCTCTGACCCCTGGGCACTACATCATACTCACTCACGCTAATATGACACACACACACACACACGGGTGTGTTTCTCGGATGTCGAGCTGAAACGCTTTCGGCCTGATGATCGTCGCCAAGCAACTCTCCCACGAGACCCGAAGCCTCCAGCTCTCTGACGTCAGCAGTCCCGCTTTAAAGGCAAAGATCCTGGAGAACATTCATCCGCGATACAGTCGCTGCAGAGCTTTTCTTCCGTATTGTGACAGATTATCTCAAAGAAAACTGTAAGGCGGGACTTGGTTCTGTGCATTGGTTGTTGATTGGATGTTGAGAAGTGGGCCATAGCAACATTACACACTAAAGAGAGATGAACGTGGAATAAAGCAGAATAGGTGCTCTTTTATATTTAGAATTAGTTATTTTTAGTTGGTTTCAGTAATTTTGTAGTGTTTTTGTCATTGTATTCAGTTCTGTGGTGATTTACTCATTGATCATGCGTGTGATTGGTCGATTGCTCATACAGCAGGCGTGTGATTGGTCGATTGCTCATACAGCAGGCATGTGATTGCATGTGATTGGTCGATCGCTCATACAGCAGGCGTGTGATTGGTCGATCGCTCATACAGCAGGCGTGTGATTGGTCGATCGCTCATACAGCAGGCGTGTGATTGGTCATTCGCTCATACAGCAGGCGTGTGATTGCGTGTGATTGGTCGATCGCTCATACAGCAGGCGTGTGATTGGTCGATCGCTCATACAGCAGGCGTGTGATTGGTCGATCGCTCATTCAGCAGGCGTGTGATTGGTCGATCGCTCATACAGCAGGCGTGTGATTGGTCGATTGCTCATACAGCAGGCGTGTGATTGGTCGATTGCTCATACAGCAGGCATGTGATTGCATGTGATTGGTCGATCGCTCATACAGCAGGCGTGTGATTGGTCGATCGCTCATACAGCAGGCGTGTGATTGGTCGATCGCTCATACAGCAGGCGTGTGATTGGTCATTCGCTCATACAGCAGGCGTGTGATTGCGTGTGATTGGTCGATCACTCACTCATACAGCAGGCGTGTGATTGGTCGATCGCTCATACAGCAGGCGTGTGATTGGTCGATCGCTCATTCAGCAGGCGTGTGATTGGTCGATCGCTCATACAGCAGGCGTGTGATTGGTCGATCGCTCATACAGCAGGCGTGTGATTGGTCGAACGCTCATTCAGCAGGCGTGTGATTGGTCGATCGCTCATTCAGCAGGCGTGTGATTGGTCGATCGCTCATTCAGCAGGCGTGTGATTGGTCGATCGCTCACTCATACAGCAGGTGTGATTGGTCGATCGCTCATACAGCAGGCGTGTGATTGGTCGATCGCTCATACAGCAGGCGTGTGATTGGTCGAACGCTCATTCAGCAGGCGTGTGATTGGTCGATCGCTCATTCAGCAGGCGTGTGACTGGTCGATCGCTCATTCAGCAGGCGTGTGATTGGTCGATCGCTCACTCATACAGCAGGCGTGTGATTGGTCGATCACTCATACAGCAGGCGTGTGATTGGATTATACTTACAATTATTCATTTAGCAGACGCTTTTATCCAAAGCTACTTACAAATGAGAATAGAAGCAGTGAAACTAACAATATGCAAGTGCTGTGACCCTTCCCAGTTTAGTCTAACGCAGTATGTGTACTGTTGGTTTATATTGTATTATTATTTATAAAGATAAAATAGAACAGAAGATAAAGTGTTACTATTAATGTAATTAGTATTGTAAGTTTATGTAAATAAACTTTGTAAATTAATGTAAGTTAGTATTAATGTAATTAGAATTACATACTAAAGATGATATGGAATAAACTATCGGTCCCCTTGAAGTTCTGACTGTTCATTTAAATAAATGCACTGACATTCCATCTTTCACTTTTTTTTTACATTTTTTTATTTATTTACTCATTTCAAAAAAAAAGTACTGATGGAGGAAAGTGGATGTTCAGAGTTTTGGGTGACGGTAGTCTTTGCCTGCAAACTTGGCCTTGTCACCGAGCTCTTCCTCGATCCTGTTGAACACACACACATGAGTTTGGCACACACAGATTGTCCTTTAATCTGATTTGTGAGGTGTATGATGTCATCGCTGACCTCATCAGCTGGTTGTACTTTGCCAAACGCTCCGATCTGCAGGGGGCGCCGGTCTTAATCTGATCACATGAGGAGATGCGTTAGTGTGGCAGAACATGAGAAGAAAGACGTTTTTTGCAACGAGGTGATATTGCGTCGCTGCTTAAAGGTGCAGTGTGTAAGTTTTAGCGGCATCTAGTGGTGAGATTGCAAATTGCAACCAAATTAAGTTATGGTGGCCGACAGGAAGTGATGTCGTCATCTGAGACAGCAGAGATTAGCAGTTAAACAATGAGGTTTCTTCACAAAGGTAAAGTAAGAAATTAAGTTTACTAAATTATTCAGTAAAACGATGTTATTGCAATTATTGTTACTTGTTCATTATTGTGTCAGTGTTTTATTCACTGACTTTAGCAGCTTCTTACGAACAACAACAGTGACGAAACAAGTTTGTGCGTTCAGGGCCACCGTAGAAACATGTCGATGTAAGCGGACGGTGTGTGTAGACAAAAATAACTCATTCTTAGGTAATAAAAACACAACGGTTCATAATGTAAGGTCTTTACACACCACTCAAAACATATGTATATGATATTGCATTTGTCAACAGATCCTCCTAAACATTACACAATGCGCCTTTAATACGTAAAGTGTGGCAGAACATTCAAGAACTACTAAGAAACGGTTATTTTGCATTGTTTTCGCTGTGTAATGCGTTTCGTGTACCTGTCCTGTGCAGAGACCGACCACCAGGTCAGCGATGAAGGTGTCCTCGGTCTCCCCGGAGCGATGGCTCACCATCACACCCCAACCGTTAGACTGAGCCAGCTTACAACTACACACACACACACACACACACACCATAACTGTAAAACTGAGCCGTTCAATGGAGTTTTTAAGACCCGAAGAAATCAAAATTAATACCTTACATTAGGGGTGCGCAATATTGATAAAAATATGTCTCGATATTATCAAAGTTTTGTTGATGATAATTAGATGATATTTTACTGATTGTGTTTGTGTGCCGGTGCCATGGCTGGTTTAGGCCTGTTGTAGACAGCTGACTCACGAAGATATTCATATTTTTCATATTCAATGCAGTGGTTAGTTCACAGCAGTGACAATTTAAAAAAATTTTTTAACAGGCAATATTTGCAACCTTAAATTGATTTCCAGGGGCATTTTCACCTATGGACTTTTTTTCTTCTTTTACTTAGAGGTATGCATCACCTTTTGTCAAAGTCTAACATTGAAATTAAATTATATTAGAATAATAACACAATACCACTGTTACCAGTTAAGTTAAATAATTAAATCAAAATCCATCTTTGCAGTGCAGAGGAGACACATAAGCAGCATCAGAACTGCCATTAATATATTTACACCCCATTTACAATTGCATAAATAAAGCTATGAGATCTTTTTTTAAGAACTGATGTCTAATTGCAACATTTTAAAGGGTATGCTACTTTAATTGTGAAAGTAAAACCGCCAGTAGGTGGTGGCAAGTCACTCACTGTCTTAGGGAGTCGTTCATCAACCGATTTGTTCAAACGGCTGATTCATTCAGGAAGAGCAAGTGATCGTTCATCGAATCGTTAAAATGATTCGTTCAAAAGTGGATTTCAGTCAAAAAAAAAAAAAAAAAAAAAAAAAAAAAAAAAAAGTCTGTTGCATTGATAGGCCTACTTTGCTACAGTATTCATTTTGAAATTCTCGTCAGCGAAATATATATATCATATTATGTTGTTATCATACAATATCACATCAGCACATATCACACATATATATGCCTAATAAGAAAAAAAAAAAAAGGACATCCCTATAACTGCACTGACACATCACGCAGTGAGAGCAAGCATTAGAGACAAATGCCATGTCAGCCCTCGTACATGGTTAAAAGTAAAACAATGATTACAATATCATAGACAATACACAAAAAAAAAAAAAAAAAAAAAAAAAAAAAAAAAGCTACTTATATAGTTTTACTTTGGAAAACATTTAGATACGTCTACGTCAAATTGCCATAGAAAATTTAAGACCTTACATAAGTAAAAATAAGTCTTTTTAAGACTTATGGTCTTAAATTTGTAAAATCTAATTTAAGACCATGTTTTAAGACTTAAGGACCCGCGGGGAGCCTGTTGTATTGCAGTTCTACAGAATTCAAGTCTTTTCATAACTGATGAATTCAATTCAACTGAATTACCATTGAACTGAATTTAATTTTGCAACATTGACACGGTTACTGAACTGACACGGTTTTGTCAATTATGAAACATTCAATTCAGTCTGCATTGGCATTTATTGAACTGACTGGAATCAACATTGATCTGAATTTAGCTGAATAATGACAATTGAATTCTGTAGAACTGCTTTACAACAAAAACTGTAGCATTATTTTCATAATTGATGAATTTTGCAACATTAAAAGTTATTGACCTGAATAAAATCAACATTGAACTGAACATAATGACACTACTGTATTCTGTAAAACTGATTTACAGCAGGAACTGAATTAAATTCCTTTAATTGATGAATTTTGCAACAAACACTTATTGAACTAAATTGATCCAACATAGAACTGAATGACACTATTGAATTCTGCAGAGCTGATTTACAACAGAATACAAATTGAATTTTCATAATTGATGAATTATGCAACATGAACACGGTTATTGAATGAAATTGAATCAACACAACTGAATTTGTTTCATAATGGATTAATTGTAACATTGACACTGTAAATGAACTGAATAGAATTAACGTTGAGCAATAGAATTAACGTTGAACTGAATTGAGCTGAATGACAATTGAATGGCTTTGCATTAGAAACTGAATAGAATTTTTCCATAATTGATGAACTTTGCAACTGCCACCGTTATTGAACTGAATTAATTTGAATGCCACAGCTCTGCAAAGAGGCCGTAATGTGCCCTGTGGTGCAGCTTTGCGTGAAGGCTGTAATGGGCCCTGTGGTGCAGCTCTGCAAAGAGGCCGTAATGGGCCCTGTGGTGCAGCTTTGCATGAAGGCTGTAATGGGCCCTGTGGTGCAGCTCTGCAAAGAGGCCATAATGTGCCCTGTGGTGCAGCTCTGCAAAGAGGCCGTAATGGGCCCTGTGGTGCAGCTTTGCGTGAAGGCTGTAATGGGCCCTGTGGTGCAGCTCTGCAAAGAGGCCATAATGTGCCCTGTGGTGCAGCTCTGCAAAGAGGCCATAATGGGCCCTGTGGTGCAGCTTTGCGTGAAGGCTGTAATGGGCCCTGTGGTGCAGCTCTGCGTGGAGGCCGTAATGGGCCCTGTGGTGCAGCTCTGCAAAGAGGCCGTAATGGGCCCTGTGGTGCAGCTCTGCAAAGAGGCCGTAATGGGCCCTGTGGTACAGCTCTCGTGAAGGCTGTAATGGGCCCTGTGGTGCAGCTTTGCGTGGAGGCTGTAATGGGCCCTGTGGTGCAGCTCTGCGTGGAGGCTGTGCTGTATACTCACGCCTGGATGGACTCGGTGACAGAGCCGATCTGGTTGACTTTAAGCAGGAGGCAGTTGCAGGCCTTCTTCTCACACGCCTGCTGGATGCGTTTGGGGTTCGTCACGGTCAGATCGTCTCCCACCACCTGGATGTCCACAGATCCTGTAAACTTGCTCCAGTTCTCCCAGTCGTCCTGGTCAAACGGATCCTCAATGGACTGAACTGAAGAAAAACCCAAACGCACATAAACAGGTCTGTTTGTGCACACACTGTGTGTGAGTGTGTGAGTGTGTGTGTGTGTGTGAGAGTACCTGGGTAGTTCTTAATGAAGCTCTTGTACAGATCTCCCAGCTGCTCTCCAGTGATGTGGCGCTTCGGGTCGTCAGGTGATTTGAAGTCCAGATCATATTTTCCACTCCTAAAGAACTCGGATGCTGCGACATCCATCCCGATGATGATCTTATCAGGATAGCCGGCCTTCTCGATGGCGGATTTCAACAGCTCGAGAGCTACGGAAATGCATCTTTATTAGAGAAAGTTTAAACTTTTTTTTTTTGCAGTGTATAAACCAAGTGACAACCTTAGTGTCTCTCTCTTGAATCCAACACGGAAGTGACTTGAACTGCAATTCATCGACTGGCCACTAGAGAAAGGCTCCAAAAGAGTCTCAATCCCATAGACCTCCATGTTAAAATGCCCAACTTTACAGCAGAAATACATGTTTACAGCCTGACACAAAAAGTGGTTTTGGTCTATATAGCTAATCTTGCCTTTCATGACGACTGTAAGGCTTAATAGAATTTAAATGGATGAGTTATAAAAAAAATAAAAATAAAAAAAAATTCACTCCCCTCAGAGTTCTGCATAATTAAGGGCGTGGCAACTTGATACAGGTGGACTGCCGCTGAGGTCACTAAAATCCGCTTGTCTGCTAGCATCACATCACCTAATTTCGCTTATCCAGGAGTGACGCGCTGCCAAGATGGCGGCGACCAGCTGCGCCCACTTTGGGCTTCAAAAACGCTCTTCAGAAACCTGACGTCAAGGACACCATGTCCATTTTTTTTTAGTCTATAGTATAAACCTATACTGTGGTATATGGTATAACCTACAGAGCTATACTAGGACCAGCCACCGGGGGGGCGATCGAGACTCTGGGTTTATGAGGTATACTGGGACCAGCCACCGGGGGGGCGATCGAGGCGCTGGGTTTATGAGCTATACTGGGACCAGCCACCGGGGGGGCGATCGAGGCGCTGGGTTTATGAGCTATACTGGGACCAGCCACAGGAGGGCGATCGAGGCGCTGGGTTTATGAGCTATACTGGGACCAGCCACAGGGGGGCGATCGAGACGCTGGGTTTATGAGCTATACTGGGACCAGCCACAGGGGGGCGATCGAGACGCTGGGTTTATGAGCTATACTGGGACCAGCCACAGGGGGGCGATCGAGACGCTGGGTTTATGAGCTATACTGGGACCAGCCACAGGGGGGCGATCGAGACGCTGGGTTTATGAGCTATACTGGGACCAGCCACAGGGGGGCGATCGAGGCGCTGGGTTTATGAGCTATACTGGGACCAGCCACCGGGGGGCGATCGAGTCGCTGGGTTTATGAGCTATACTGGGACCAGCCACAGGGGGGCGATCGAGGCGCTGGGTTTATGAGCTATACTGGGACCAGCCACCGGGGGGGCGATCGAGGCGCTGGGTTTATGAGCTATACTGGGACCAGCCACCGGGGGGGCGATCGAGGCGCTGGGTTTATGAGCTATACTGGGACCAGCCACCGGGGGGGCGATCGAGGCGCTGGGTTTATGAGCTATACTGGGACCAGCCACCGGGGGGGCGATCGAGGCGCTGGGTTTATGAGCTATACTGGGACCAGCCACAGGGGGACGATCGAGACGCTGGGTTTGAGCTATACTGGGACCAGCCACAGGGGGACGATCGAGGCGCTGGGTTTATGAGCTATACTGGGACCAGCCACCGGAGGGGCGATCGAGGCGCTGGGTTTATGAGCTATACTGGGACCAGCCACAGGGGGGCGATCAAGACGCTGGGTTTATGAGCTATACTGGGACCAGCCACAGGGGGACGATCGAGGCGCTGGGTTTATGAGCTATACTGGGACCAGCCACCGGGGGGGCGATCGAGGCGCTGGGTTTATGAGCTATACTGGGACCAGCCACCAGGGGGGCGATCGAGGCGCTGGGTTTATGAGCTATACTGGGACCAGCCACAGGGGGGCGATCAAGACGCTGGGTTTATGAGCTATACTGGGACCAGCCACAGGGGGACGATCGAGACGCTGGGTTTGAGCTATACTGGGACCAGCCACAGGGGGACGATCGAGACGCTGGGTTTGAGCTATACTGGGACCAGCCACAGGGGGACGATCGAGACGCTGGGTTTGAGCTATACTGGGACCAGCCACCAGGGGGCGATCGAGGCGCTGGGTTTATGAGCTATACTGGGACCAGCCACCGGAGGGGCGATCGAGATTTTGGGTTTATGAGCTATACTGGGACCAGCCACCAGGGGGGGGGGCGATCGAGACGCTTGGGCTTCATTTGTGCGGAACGCTTGGTATAAACTCATGAAATAACTTGTACCCTCGTTGTTCTCGAGGATGTTGGGTGCGAATCCGCCTTCGTCTCCCACGTTAGTGGCGTCTTTGCCGTATTTGGCTTTGATGACGTTCTTCAGGTTGTGGTACACCTCAGCGCCGATCCTCATGGCCTCGTGGAAGTTCTTGGCTCCCACAGGGAGGATCATGAACTCCTGCATGGCCAGCTTGTTTCCGGCGTGAGAGCCTCCGTTGATGACGTTAAACGCCTGACGGGAAAGAAACGAGATCGAGGCATGAGAGCGGACACAGACAGTAGTGCTGGGCGGTATACCGGTTCAAACCGAATACCAGTGTTTATTTTTGTTATGATATGAATTTATTAACCACATACGTCACTTAAACACTGTTTGAGAGTCTATTCACTGCGGTGATGCTCAGCTGTGTTCGTTACCAAGTAAAATAAGCCTGACGGTGAAGATGGATACGTTCAACTATAATTGATAACTGTCAAATTATATTAGTGTTTCCCATACATTGATTCACAATATCGACACTGCCCGCCACAAATAGATTTTCCAAAAGGCTTGAACATCGTTGAATAAATGAGCACTACATGTTTTTTTAATGAATGTATCTTTGAAGGGAACTGACAGCCTTTAGAAAAGTTTCGATGTTATTTTAATTTAATCTTTCCTGATAAAGCAGCGTTTATGAATGTTTATTAAAGCGCCTCCTGCTGGCAGTTCTTTGTAAACAGGATCAATACTAGTGTGGATTTTTCTACAATATTCACTCATGACAGTAAAATAGGGCATAAGTCAATCTACTGCAGTATTTCCTCTCAATCAGTAGAAAATGTGGTTAACAGTCATGCTTGAAAAACTAAAAACACGTGAAACCGGTGTAATTGACAAATTCCGTGATTGGTCATTACTAAAAAATAAAAAGCACAAAGTTACTAAAATAAAAACTGAAAATATAAAAATAAAAAGTAATTCAAAATATTAGTAACACTAAAAGGTATACAAATAACTTTTACAAAACAAAATTAGTAACGTAAATGAAAACCAATTGTATAAAATAAGTTACGAGTATTAACAAAGATATATATATAAACCTTAAACTAATCAAATAAAAAAATGAGAAAAAAAAGAAACAGATTACAAATGAAAACTTAAATAAAATAAAAAGCTAATTTAAAAAAAAAAATAATAATAATAGCATAATAAAAATGCCGCTTCATAACCCTTAAAAATACCGTGATATAAATGTTTGGTCACGTACGGGTACGGGGAGGATCACGTCTTTGTTTCCCGCGAGGTCTGCGATGTGGCGGTACAGCGGGACGCCCTTCTCAGCCGCGCCGGCCTTACACACCGCCAGACTCACACCCAGGATAGCGTTCGCTCCAAACTTAGCTGTGGGGGAGTGTGTGTGACAGAAATTAATGACACGTTTTAGAATGTGCACGAGTGAGTGAATAAATGTTAGTGCATGTAAATGTTTGTGAGTGTGGGTGAGCATGAGCATAAATGTTTGTATGCATGTGTGTGTGTGTGTGTGTGTGTGTATAAATGTGTATGTATGTGTATGTGTGTGAGACTGTATGAATGCATTTGTGTGTGCACATGTGTATAAGTGTGTGTGCGCATGTGTGTGTGTGCGCGAGCGCGTGTGTGTTAGAATGTTATTTACATTTGTTCTCAGTTCCATCGAGTTCCAGCATGAACTTGTCAATTTTCTCCTGTTCAACGACGCTGAACTTCTGTTTAGAGACAAGGATGATGCATGAATCAGATCAATTTGACAAAAATAAAAATAGGCACATTGGCTTTTCACAGTAATATTTGATCAGGACCAGTAAGAGTAACTTTTTTAAATAGTTAAATAAATCATTTCACCGTAGTAGTAAAAATTAATTATCTTCGGTCATTTAGATCTGTAAACGCCTGCATTTCTTCATTTGTACAAGCAAATATGCAAATTCAACTTCACTACATTTCTATAAATTGAAACAGAAAACTAGAGAATTTCTCATGCATTTGGTCTATCTGGTGAAAAAAGAAAATATTTGACTTGACAGGAAAATCATGTAATGCATATAGTGGCCAGTAGATGGCTGATAGTCATTCTGAGATTTATGATGGGATGAATCAAATAAATGTGAATATTTATCAAGTAAATGGAGCATTTCATTAATTTAATTATTTTTTTATTTTTTTACATATATTAAATACTATGAGGTTAAAGGGTTTATTAGATCGGAAGCCAAGAATTTTAATAGGCAAGGCAAGTTTGTTTACATGGTACCAAAAACCATCACGATAAACTGTGTGTAAGTTTAGTGCAAAGCAAATGCAGAACTGAACTAAACACTTTTCAAATTCACAGAATAACTTGCATGTTAAAAATGCTCTAAAATAAGTTGGTATCACAAAAATGTAGCTGCTAAAAGGTTTTAGGAGCATTTCCATTGTATCTTTTCAAAGGATGAATTAAGAGGGAGCTTTCGAATTATGCATATTTATGATGAATATTAAAATATGTGAAAAGGGCAATCCATGATCTCACCTTCTCAAT
The DNA here is from genome assembly GCA_030578275.1 of Meda fulgida. Lineage (NCBI taxonomy): Eukaryota > Metazoa > Chordata > Actinopteri > Cypriniformes > Leuciscidae > Meda > Meda fulgida. The sequence goes on from CM060638.1 coordinate 28,142,396, forward strand.
CAGTTTGGGAGCGATCTCCTTGTTCACATGGTCCACGGCCTTCTGGGTACCTTAAACACACAAACATTAATATTTGTCTTTGTGTAATGAATGATGTGTGTGTGTGTGTAGGTGTGTGTGTGTAGGTGTAGGTGGGTGTGTAGGTGGGTGTGTAGGTGTAGGTGTGTGGTACCTTTGCCCAGGTAACGGGTTTTGTCTCCATCTCGGAGCTCCAGAGCCTCATGGACTCCAGTGGAAGCACCGCTGGGAACAGCCGCCCGGAAACGACCTGAAACCACCAGAAAACAAATCAACTACTACAAACTTTTCCTCAAGACAAACTCTGAATTGAAATAATTCTGAAATTTAAAAAAAAAAAAAAAAAAAAAAAAAAAAGCCTGAACGTCAAATTGATCTACCAGCCGGTCTATTCAGTAAAGGTTTCTAGGGTGTTGCTTGGTGGTTGCTAAGGAGTTGCTAATGTGTTCTGTTGTTACTAGGGCTTCATCATTATATATATATATATATATATATATGGGGCCGTTTAAACGACACCATTTAACTATAAACTTTTGAAAACTGCAAGTTTTAAAGCAATACCGCAATCATCTTCATGTAAAAGCTTAAATTTGTGAAAACAGTGACATCATAAGCATGCATATTACATGTTCACTCTATAAGAGGTAACTTGTTCTATCTGCAATAAAAAAAAAAAAAAAAAATAATAAAAAGTCTATAAGGGTGTAGTGTTTCTTCAGTGACATCACCACCTACTGGCCCGGCAGCAGAATCTAGTGTTAGTCTTTTTTGCAGATCATTTTGACAAGTAATAGTCGATAGGAAAACGTAAACGTGCATGAAAAGACGTTAACTGAAATTTTACGTCATTTTCAGTTAGCTGTCCAACTCATGTACTAAAGCAAGCACAGCTAAAATAAATAAACTATAGACTTTTTAAAATAAAAACTATTGATTAAAGTAACAACAAAGTAACTTAAACGAAAAACAAAAAAAAAAGTCAAAATAATGAAACCACAATAGCATCTCAATGATACTAAAACACAGCATTTGTACCTTTGCTTGTGTAAAGATCGACTTCAACAGTGGGGTTTCCTCTGGAGTCGAGGATTTCACGAGCGTGAATCTTACTGATGGACATCCTGAGAGAGAGACACTAGTGTTCAACACACACCAGGATTAAACGTTTCATTAACCCTCCAAAGCAAAGTTCGGCAAAGGTTCGCATTTTCTATTCTGGGTCATTTTTGACCGGGAACAGTAAGACCGTTTCTTAAATGACAAAACCCGTTACCCTGTAGTAATAGAAATTATGCACTTCTGTTTGTTTAGACATTATCAAACTATTATTTGTCAAAGTTTGGTACACTTTTTTTTTTTTAAGCATTTTTAAGCATCATTATTGCAGTAATACTTCGTCATAGACTCCCATTCATTTCTGTGTGTAGTGTGTACAGTGTGTGTACAAATAAAGTCCTGTTGGTTTGTTTGTTAGTTAAGATAGCATATTTAAAACAGTCACCAAATTTTGAAAGAGAAAACCATTATGAGTAAAAAAAATAAAGAACTGAAATTGGTCAAATGAGTTCTGCACAAACCTTAAAATACTGTACACACACACACACCTCAGCTGTCTGATACAGTCTGAAGTTTCGCTGCTATTAATAGAGCGGCTACAGCAGAAGACAGAAAAGACCTCAGGAGTGTGTGTGTGTGTGTGTCAGTCATACCTCGACCACTCTATATGACCTTTACAAAGCCCTGTTGAACCCTGACCTTTGTGCACAACATTCTGACCTTTGCGTTTGAGCAATGACACTGTATGCAACTGTCACACACACACACACACACATTCATTAATCTAGACCAGTTCTTCTAAATGTCAATTCAATGCTGCTGGTACAACTGTTTCTGCATTTTTGCAGATTAGCGGTGGAATATAAATATGCAAACAATGCTAATTAATGTTTCTCTGACAGACAGACATGCAGATGGACTATGGAAGATTGTTTCTGCCATGGAATAATTTTTAAAGGCAATTGTGACTCACAATTCAGACTTTAAAACTCAGAACTGTAAGAAAAAAGCACTATTGCAAGAAAAAAGTTAGAATTGTGAGAAACCGTCACAAACTTATGTTGTATTCCGTGGCAGAAACAAGTATCCATCATGATCCATTAGGGTTCACTTTTTTTTTTTAACCTGATTTTTCATATTTCAGCGATAAAGCAATGTTCAAAGCTAAAATGATGTTTAAATTTTGAAACCAAAGTTTTCATTTTTGATATCATGCATCAAATGTATTTTAATCAAGATATTGATACTTTTAATTACATCATTTTTATTACAGTGTCTATTTTCCTCTGACATTTAAAAGTTTTATCAGTTTGTCTGCAAGATGGACAGAGCATAAATCACCAATCACAGCACAGCATTTTATCGAGCGCGTGGAGCTGCCCACGAACGTGTGGCACGTGATCATACAAATCCAACTATCTATAAGCGTGTGCACATTGTCGCAACAATCAGTTATTAAATAACCACCGAATGACGCAATATTTAGCGACTCCGACTGGACTTTACCCGAAATATACAACTTTTATATACGTTTTTTATTAATTTATTTTATTCGTAAATAAAATGATTTTTTTTGCATCGTGTGACGTTTATTGGTCATGATGTTAAATCGCCACTGATGGTCCCTGTAAAACATGACTTTAACCGTAACGTTTCTGATCTAAAACCGAAGAATCTGATGGCGCCACCGGAAGCGTGAAGGTCATTTACTAACGTTACAGAAAGTTTAACGGTCTTAAATCTGCTCCGGTTTAACAAACTCAGCGTTCATCTACAGTCTCCACACAACACAATATATCTCCTAACAGCAAACTTACACACTCATCCAGCTCTCAGGCTGTGTAAAGTTTAATATGAAAGATCTACAGGTCCCAGATCAGAAGACGCGTTAAATAACGACAGAGATTAGCGAGTGTTATGTCATTAGAGCTGATCTTAGATCAGCTGCTCCAATCAGGAAGTAAATCCATTCCACAGAAGACTTCAACGCACTTTTGCAGATTTCGTGCACGCGCCCGTTCGATACCACAAAACAAAGTGTCAGAAAAACTCACATAAAAACACAGTTCCAGTGAAATACGTGCGTTTTTACCTGAGGGAATCGGCTCGGCGTCAGTCTCGGCGTTTGACAGGGTGTGAATGAACGATGAAGTTGCAGCACCGCAATTTATAGACGGTCTCTAAACTACATCCCCGTATATGGGAAAAACCTCAGGGAGCGTCTAAAAACACCAAACATTTACTGAGCGCGCGAATGTTTCAGGACACGCCCACAGCGCGGATGTTTTATATTACAACAAAGTAATTCAATATTAAATGTAATTGTCATCAGTTTGAGGAGACACTTAAGTGTCAGAAGTGTGTGTGTTTTTGGATCATGGATTGTTATATTTATCCTTATAATAATGCGATTTAGAAGGTATTTTATTCCTGTTAGTTTTTTTAATGAAATTTTGTAATTTTTTTGTATGTACTGATTTTTTTTTATATGTTTAATTGTCTATTTGTGGTGTTTGTAATGTACAATGGTGGCAAATGAGTTTCCCCTTACAGAAATTAATAAAGTTTTCTAATGTAATGTAATGTAATCTAATCATTTGGTTTGGGACTGTGTGTATTGCAAAGTATTTGGGGTTGACTTTTCAAACTTTGTTAATATTGCTGAATTTTATATTCACAAATGTAAATTTTCAAAGAAAAATCCTTTTTTATTTTTAAGAAAGACTGATATTTATTTAAACTCCTTGATGAAATCTAAAACCTCTAATGCACGTGAGACTCTGTCATGGTGTAAAACATTCAAGTTAATGTAATATTCTTTGTTGTTTTGTCTTGGAACCCTCGTTATCTATTATTGTTCATTACTGTTTTGTCTTATTTTTTGTATTTGTTATTGTTACATTATATATATATATACAATGTAATCATTCGTTTAACTACACAATATGCATCTGCTTTGAATGATATTAGAAACCATGACGCACTTATTTTAATTAATTTATTGTAATTTATCCACTATTATATTTATATAATTACCTGATGTGGTTCTAACTAGTCAAATCCACATCAGGCTTTATATACAGGACAAAACCTGAACATACACACATCAGGCAATAAAGCGTTAAGCTAATGTAGTTGTAGTGCCAATGTTTGACATTCGACCAGATCAATCTTGTCATTTTTAGATTAACGGTCACTTATTCTGGATATGTTTGGAATGGATTGTATACTTCTTAACTGAATACCGAAGAGCGTGTGCTATGAGTGCCTGTTATTTAGACAAATGTTAAATATAATGCAGTTTGTCACTATAAACATAAGGTTTATTCCTCTGGTTAAATATGGCAAATCTTAGTCAATATATTATGAAGCCTGGGTATTCCACGCATACTGAAAATAACATGTGACTGCATACTGCAAAACTAGTATAAGTTATATGGTTGTATGACCACGCCACCTGTGAACAAAAGGCCTGTGTGATCCGGAGGTCAAGAGGTTACTTGTCTGAATGTCAGTGCTAAAAATGACTTTAAATTACTGTAACCTGCAAAGCACAGTTAATCAAATGTTGCATAAAAAACAGGCGCCTAATTTACAAAACACATCAGATTTTATCCGAAATTCCATGCACTTCATCCAATGTCAAACGCGTACGCATGGGTCAGCCTACAAACATGTGTCCTTACTGCATAACTTTATGAGCATTAATAATATTATATGTGAAAATGAGCAACATTTTGTGATCATTAGGGCCCCTACTATTTCTGCATATAAAATATGCTTGCTGCATGAAGTATGATAATATGGCTGAGTGTTCTAGATCAAGTCTATGGAAGCTTGTTTCTGCCACAGAATAAACATTTTAAAACATAATTGCGACTTTATTTCTCAGAATTACGAGATATAAAGTCAGATTTGTGAGATATAAAAGTCAGAATGGCGAGATATAAAGTCAGAATTGCGAGATATAAAGTCAGAATTGCGTGATATAAAGTCAGAATTGTGAGATATAAAGTCAGAATTGTGAGATATAAAAGTCAGAATTGCGAGATATAAAGTCAGAATTGCGAGATATAAAGTCAGAATTGCGAGATATAAAGTCAGAATTGTGAGATATAAAGTCAGAATTGTGAGATATAAAGTCAGAATTGTGAGATATAAAGTCAGAATTGCGAGATATAAAGTCAGAATTGTGAGATATAAAAGTCAGAATTGCGAGATATAAAGTCAGAATTGCGAGATATAAAGTCAGAATTGTGAGATATAAAGTCAGAATTGCGAGATATAAAGTCAGAATTGTGAGATATAAAGTCAGAATTGTGAGATATAAAGTCAGAATTGCGTGATATTAAGTCAGAATTGTGATATATAAAGTCAGAATTGTGAGATATAAAGTCAGAATTGCGAGATATAAAGTCAGAATGGCGAGATATAAAGTCAGAATTGTGAGATATAAAGTCAGAATTGCGAGATATAAAGTCAGAATTGCGAGGAATAAAGTCTGAATTGCGAGATATAAAGTCAGAATTGTGAGATATAAAGTCAGAATATTGAGATATAAAGTCAGAATTGCGAGATATAAAGTCAGAATTGCGAGATATAAAGTCAGAATTGCGAGATATAAAGTCAGAATTGCGAGATATAAAGTCAGAATTGCGAGATATAAAGTCAGAATTGCGAGATATAAAGTCAGAATATTGAGATATAAAGTCAGAATATTGAGATATAAAGTCAGAATATTGAGATATAAAGTCAGAATTGCAAGATATAAAGTCAGAATTGCGAGATATAAAGTCAGAATTGTGAGATATAAAGTCAAAATTGCGAGATATAAAGTCAGAATTGCGAGATAAAGTCAGAATTGCGAGATATAAAGTCAGAATTGCGAGATATAAAGTCAGAATTGTGAGATATAAAGTCAGAATTGTGAGATATAAAGTCAGAATTGCGAGATATAAAGTCAGAATTGCGAGATATAAAGTCAGAATTGCGAGATATAAAGTCAGAATTGCATGATATAAAGTCAGAATTGCATGATATAAAGTCAGAATTGCGAGATATAAAGTCAGAATTGCGAGATATAAAGTCAGAATTGCGAGATAAAGTCAGAATTGCGAGATATAAAGTCAGAATTGCGAGATATAAAGTCAGAATTGTGAGATATAAAGTCAGAATTGTGAGATATAAAGTCAGAATTGCGTGATATAAAGTCAAAATTGCGAGATATAAAGTCAGAATTGTGAGATATAAAAGTCAGAATGGCGAGATATAAAGTCAGAATTGTGAGATATAAAGTCAGAATTGTGAGATATAAAGTCAGAATTGTGAGATATAAAGTCAGAATTGCGAGATATAAAGTCAGAATTGTGAGATATAAAAGTCAGAATGGCGAGATATAAAGTCAGAATTGCGAGATATAAAGTCAGAATTGCGAGATATAAAGTCAGAATTGTGAGATATAAAGTCAGAATTGCGAGATATAAAGTCAGAATAGCGTGTTATAAAGTCAGAATAGCGTGATATAAAGTCAGAATTGTGAGATATAAAGTCAGAATTGCGAGATATAAAGTCAGAATAGTGAGATAAAAAGTCAGAATTGTGAGATATAAAGTCAGAATAGCGTGTTATAAAGTCAGAATAGCGTGTTATAAAGTCAGAATAGTGAGATAAAAAGTCAGAATTGTGAGATATAAAGTCAGTATTGTGAGATATAAAGTCAGAATTGCGAGATATAAAGTCAGAATTGTGAGATATAAAGTCAGAATGGCGAGATATTAAGTCAGAATTGTGAGATAAAAAGTCAGAATGGCGAGATATAAAGTCAGAATTGCGAGATATAAAGTCAGAATTGTGAGATATAAAAGTCAGAATGGCGAGATATAAAGTCAGAATTGCGAGATATAAAGTCAGAATTGCGAGATATAAAGTCAGAATTGTGAGATATAAAGTCAGAATTGCGAGATATAAAGTCAGAATAGCGTGTTATAAAGTCAGAATAGCGTGATATAAAGTCAGAATTGTGAGATATAAAGTCAGAATAGCGTGTTATAAAGTCAGAATAGTGAGATAAAAAGTCAGAATTGTGAGATATAAAGTCAGAATAGCGTGTTATAAAGTCAGAATAGCGTGTTATAAAGTCAGAATAGTGAGATAAAAAGTCAGAATTGTGAGATATAAAGTCAGTATTGTGAGATATAAAGTCAGAATTGCGAGATATAAAGTCAGAATTGTGAGATATAAAGTCAGAATGGCGAGATATTAAGTCAGAATTGTGAGATAAAAAGTCAGAATGGCGAGATATAAAGTCAGAATTGTGAGATATAAAGTCAGAATGGCGAGATATTAAGTCAGAATTGTGAGATAAAAAGTCAGAATGGCGAGATATAAAGTCAGAATTGTGAGATATAAAGTCAGAATTGTGAGATATAAAGTCAGAATTGTGAGATATAAAGTCAGAATTGCGTGATATAAAGTCAGAATTGTGAGATATAAAGTCAGAATTGCGAGATATAAAGTCAGAATGGCGAGATATAAAGTCAGAATTGTGAGATATAAAGTCAGAATTGCGAGATATAAAGTCAGAATTGCGAGGAATAAAGTATGAATTGCGAGATATAAAGTCAGAATTGTGAGATATAAAGTCAGAATTGTGAGATATAAAGTCAGAATTGCGAGATATAAAGTCAGAATTGCAAGGAATAAAGTCTGAATTGCGAGATATAAAGTCAGAATTGTGAGATATAAAGTCAGAATTGTGAGATATAAAGTCAGAATTGTGAGATATAAAGTCAGAATTGCGTGATATAAAGTCAGAATTGTGAGATATAAAGTCAGAATTGCGAGATATAAAGTCAGAATTGTGAGATATAAAAGTCAGAATGGCGAGATATAAAGTCAGAATTGCGAGATATAAAGTCAGAATTGCGAGATATAAAGTCAGAATTGCGAGATATAAAGTCAGAATTGTGAGATATAAAAGTCAGAATTGCGAGATATAAAGTCAGAATTGTGAGATATAAAGTCAGAATTGTGAGATATAAAGTCAGAATTGCGAGATATAAAGTCAGAATTGTGAGATATAAAAGTCAGAATTGCGAGATATAAAGTCAGAATTGCGAGATATAAAGTCAGAATTGTGAGATATAAAGTCAGAATTGCGAGATATAAAGTCAGAATTGTGAGATATAAAGTCAGAATTGTGAGATATAAAGTCAGAATTGCGTGATATAAAGTCAGAATTGTGAGATATAAAGTCAGAATTGTGAGATATAAAGTCAGAATTGCGAGATATAAAGTCAGAATGGCGAGATATAAAGTCAGAATTGTGAGATATAAAGTCAGAATTGCGAGATATAAAGTCAGAATTGCGAGGAATAAAGTCTGAATTGCGAGATATAAAGTCAGAATTGTGAGATATAAAGTCAGAATTGTGAGATATAAAGTCAGAATTGCGAGATATAAAGTCAGAATTGTGAGATATAAAAGTCAGAATGGCGAGATATAAAGTCAGAATTGCGAGATATAAAGTCAGAATTGCGAGATATAAAGTCAGAATTGCGAGATATAAAGTCAGAATTGCGAGATATAAAGTCAGAATTGTGAGATATAAAAGTCAGAATTGCGAGATATAAAGTCAGAATTGCGAGATATAAAGTCAGAATTGTGAGATATAAAGTCAGAATTGTGAGATATAAAGTCAGAATTGTGAGATATAAAGTCAGAATTGCGAGATATAAAGTCAGAATTGTGAGATATAAAGTCAGAATTGCGAGATATAAAGTCAGAATTGTGAGATATAAAGTCAGAATTGTGAGATATAAAGTCAGAATTGCGAGATATAAAGTCAGAATTGCGAGATATAAAGTCAGAATTGTGAGATATAAAAGTCAGAATTGCGAGATATAAAGTCAGAATTGCGAGATATAAAGTCAGAATTGCGAGATATAAAGTCAGAATTGTGAGATATAAAGTCAGAATTGTGAGATATAAAGTCAGAATTGCGAGATATAAAGTCAGAATTGTGAGATATAAAGTCAGAATTGCGAGATATAAAGTCAGAATAGCGTGTTATAAAGTCAGAATAGCGTGATATAAAGTCAGAATTGTGAGATATAAAGTCAGAATTGCGAGATATAAAGTCAGAATTGTGAGATATAAAGTCAGAATTGCGAGATATAAAGTCAGAATAGCGTGTTATAAAGTCAGAATAGTGAGATAAAAAGTCAGAATTGTGAGATAAAAAGTCAGAATTGTGAGATATAAAGTCAGAATTGTGAGATATAAAGTCAGAATTGTGAGATATAAAGTCAGAATTGCGAGATATAAAGTCAGAATAGCGTGTTATAAAGTCAGAATAACGTGTTATAAAGTCAGAATAGTGAGATAAAAAGTCAGAATTGTGAGATATAAAGTCAGAATTGTGAGATTAAAAAGTCAGAATAGCGTGTTATAAAGTCAGAATAGCGTGATATAAAGTCAGAATAGTGAGATAAAAAGTCAGAATTGTGAGATAAAAAGTCAGAATTGCGAGATATAAAGTCAGAATTGCGAGATATAAAGTCAGAATTGCGAGATATAAAGTCAGAATAGCGAGATATAAAGTTAGAATAGCGAGATATAAACTTGCAGTTCTGACTTTTTTCCACAGAATTGCGAGTTTATATCATGCCATTCTGAGAAAAGATGTCAGAATTGCACAATATAAACTCGCAATTGCAAGAAAAAAGTCAGAGTTGCAAGTTTTATTTCACGCAATTGTGTTTATATCTCCCAATTGCGTGTTATAAAGTCAGAATTGCGAGATAAAAAGTTGCAATTACCTTTTTTATGTTGTACTCTGTGGCGGAAACAAGCTTCCATATAGGAATCAGATATGTATAGATCAGGGATTAAAGAAACAGAAGAGAACAATGATTGTGGACTGTCTTTTCCTTTCAGCTGAGGTGTAGAAACACTCAGACTCTCCCTAGTCGACCTCCAGACTTGAATGAAAGGTCAGGGTTGAATTAAAGAGAGAAATGTGAGAGTGCGTTTGGGTTCGGACCTAAAGGGCACGTATGATGATCACACACACACACACACACACACACACACACACACACACACAGCACCGCACGCCTCTCTTTTCCCTGTTTCCCCCTCTCTACCCTTTAACACCAGGCTAAAATTAGTTTCACTATCATGAGAGCTGACGGACACTTGTGTTGTTTGGGAGCAGCCGCAGATTCACAACACTTGACATTCAGCCGTTGTATACGGCGTTAAATTTGTCCAAAAAAAAGTGTTGACTGCTTTGAGCAATACATTCGCTTTTTTGGGGTTCATACTCCCATTCACTCCCAGTATAAAGCTTGGAAGAGCTAGGATATTTTTTAATATTGATCTGATTGTGTTTGGGTGAAAGATGAAAGTCATGTAGGCTACACCTATGGCTTGAGGGTGAGTAAATTATGGGATAATTTTCCTTTTTGGGTTAACTAACCCTTTAAGGCCTATTCACACCAAGAACAATAACTATAAAGACAACTATAGGCTAATGGTAACCTATATTAACGTCCACACAAATGGACGATATTGTTCTGTTTATTAACTCGCTCTGCAGTTTTGTCCTCTGTCGCTTTAAATGCTCGAGCGCTTTAATGAAGGATGGATTCTGATTGGCTGTCAATGTTTTGTTCATCAGCTGGAAAAAATCGTCCAATTTCACTGTGATTTTATCGTTAGAAGTAGTGCTGTGGACTCTGCTATTCTTTTATATTTACAGCGATTTTTATAACTAGCCTATATCGTTTTCATAATAATCCTTTGTGTAAACTGGCCTTAAAGATAAATATAACGATAACTATATTAGCGTCCACAATAATGGACAATATCGTTATTGTATTTTATTCTAGTGCTGCAGCTTTAAATGCTCGAGCTTGTTAAAGCAGGAGGGATTCTGATTGGCTGTCAATTTTTCAAATAGTTGATCAGCTGAAAAAAGCTATAAAAAACATTCTGAAAATGATTCCAGCGATATCTCACTGTGTTGTTATCATTATAAATGTGATGTGGACTCTGCTTTTCTTTAATATTTCGAAATATTTTTAGAACTATATCGCTATCGCCCTCGAATAACGGCATTTAGAAAAAAAAGTTCAGATACCCTAGTGGAGAAACGTCTTAAATGATGTCATAATTCTTTAATCTTTAATGAGTTATTTAATTTTTTTTCTAGCGATAAAATATGTTTACAAGCTTTTTTAATTCATAAAATATTACAAGTAAAATTCAAAATTAATTAAAAGTTGTAATTAAAAACAAAAGGCCTACTAATTAATCAAAACTGAATTCATCAATTTATCCCGTAAAAGGCTCTATGAAGCACCTGACGGAATTCTTTAAGCTGAACCTTTTTTACGCGTGTGTCTGTATGTTGGCTATTTGATTCAGATTTCATGATCTACGTACGATCTCTGGTTATCCATGAAATGCATCCTGCGGTTTATTCTGCCCACACGCAACGCAGAAAATGCAAAACCCGTCACGGTAAGAGGTTGTGGGTTGTGGCGATTATTTGAATAAAAAGAAATCTAATCTCTCACTGAACAGGAGACATTCAGAACAGAGAACGTCGCGGCCGCATGATGGCGCTGCATCTGTGTGTGTGTGTGTGTGTGTGTGTGAGAGAGAGAGAGAGAGAGAGAGAGAGAGAGAGAGAGAGAGAGAGAGAGAGAGAGAGAGAGAGAGAGAGAGAGAGAGAGAGAGAGAGAGTGTGTGAGTGTGTGTGTAATGGGTAGGGTCCGGTTTAAGGGGTCGGGAGAGAGTGTGTGTGTGTGTGTGTGTGATGTGTAGGTTTAGGGTTTGTGTTAGTGTGTGTGTGTGTGTGTGTGTGTGATGTGTAGGTTTAGGGGTTGGGTTAGTGTATGTGTGTGTGTGTGTGTGTGTGTGTGTGTGATGGGTAGGTTTAGGGGTCGTGTGTGTGTGTGTGTGTGTGTGTGTGTGTGTGTGTGTGTGTGTGTGTGTGTGTATGTGTGATGGGTAGTCTTAGGGGTCGTGTGTGTGTGTGTGTGTGTGTGTGTGTGTGTGTGTGTGATGGGTAGGTTTAGGGGTCGTGTGTGTGTGTGTGTGTGTGTGTGTGTGATGGGTAGGTTTAGGGGTCGGGTGTGTGTGTATGTGTGTGTGATGGGTAGGTTTAGGGGTTGTGTGTGTGTGTGTGTGTGTGTGTGTGTGTGTGATGGGTAGGTTTAGGGGTCGTGTGTGTGTGTGTGTGTGTGATGGGTAGGTTTAGGGGTCGGGTGTGTGTGTGTGTGTGTGTGTGTGATGGGTAGGTTTAGGGGTCGTGTGTGTGTGTGTGTGTGTGTGTGTGTGTGTGTGTGTGATGGGTAGGTTTAGGGGTTGTGTGTGTGTGTGTGTGTGTGTGTGTGATGGGTAGGTTTAGGGGTCGTGTGTGTGTGTGAGTGTGTGTGTGTGTGTGTGTGTGTGTGTGTGTGTGAGTGTGTGATGGGTAGGTTTAGGGGTCGTGTGTGTGTGTGTGTGTGTGTAAAAGGAGAGAATACAGTTTGTACAGTATAAAACTGTCACGTCTATGGAGAGTCTCCACAGATAGTAAACCAGACATGTGTGTTTGAGTTTGTGTGTGAGTGTGTAAATCTCAGTCATAGATCTGACGTTTCATGTCTGTCACATGCACAACTTCCTGTTTCCTCTGTTGCACCACGGAGTGTTTGACCCAGCACAGAAATATGCTGCAAAAACATTGGCTACATAAATGCACATTGTGTTAATGTTCCTGGAAGAACGTTTGTTCCTGGTTTCTGACTGTTTTCTGCCGTAGAAGACTTGGATAAAAGTGCTAAATGAATATAAATGTGTTAGATTGTGCATATATACGTATTTTCATCACTTTATCACTGTATTTTGAGAGCAATAAATATTTAATATAGTAATTTCTAACACTAGTTTTTTAAACTTTCAAAGTGCTGTTGAGAATTAAAGTTTAGCCTAAAGGTTTGTGTTCTCTCAAGTGTGCTGAGAATGCTAAACCTTTCCTGGAAGAAGAGAAACAGCACGGCAGCCTGTGATTGGCCGAGACACTCGCACGCATCAACCACTGAATATTACAATGAGCTCTTGACTGGAGTGCTGTGATAAATCTGAGTGAGAGAGTTATTACATCATCGACTGGAATAACCCCCTACACAGAATCAAGCAGGAATATTAGATAAAAAACGTAAACAAAAATGAGAAATGTTGGCTTGACTGAAATAAGCAGTAAAAAAATCTAAAAGCTGAAAATATACAAATAAAATCTAATTCAAAATATGAATAAAACTATAATAAAAACTAGCTAGCGGACGGGTTTAAACTGTGATCGTGTTGTGCGTTTGCTGATGTTCATCGTATGGTGCGTTTGAGTCGTGTTGTGCGTTTGCTGATGTTCATCGTATGGTGCGTTTGAGTCGTGTTGTGCGTTTGCTGATGTTCATCGTATGGTGCGTTTGAGTCGTGTTGTGCGTGTGCTGATGTTCATCGTATGGTGCGTTTGAATCGTGTTGTGCGTGTGCTGATGTTCATCGTATGGTGCGTTTGAGTCGTGTTGTGCGTGTGCTGATGTTCATCGTATGGTGCGTTTGAATCGTGTTGTGCGTGTGCTGATGTTCATCGTATGGTGCGTTTGAATCGTGTTGTGCGTTTGCTGATGTTCATCGTATGGTGCGTTTGAATCGTGTTGTGCGTTTGCTGATGTTCATCGTATGGTGCGTTTGAATCGTGTTGTGCGTTTGCTGATGTTCATCATATGGTGCGTTTGAATCGTGTTGTGCGTGTGCTGATGTTCATCGTATGGTGCGTTTGAATCGTGTTGTGCGTGTGCTGATGTTCATCGTATGGTGCGTTTGAGTCGTGTTGTGCGTGTGCTGATGTTCATCGTATGGTGCGTTTGAGTCGTGTTGTGCGTGTGCTGATGTTCATCGTATGGTGCGTTTGAGTCGTGTTGTGCGTTTGCTGATGTTCATCGTATGGTGCGTTTGAGTCGTGTTGTGCGTTTGCTGATGTTCATCGTATGGTGCGTTTGAGTCGTGTTGTGCGTGTGCTGATGTTCATCGTATGGTGCGTTTGAGTCGTGTTGTGCGTGTGCTGATGTTCATCGTATGGTGCGTTTGAATCGTGTTGTGCGTTTGCTGATGTTCATCGTATGGTGCGTTTGAATCGTGTTGTGCGTTTGCTGATGTTCATCGTATGGTGCGTTTGAATCGTGTTGTGCGTTTGCTGATGTTCATCATATGGTGCGTTTGAATCGTGTTGTGCGTGTGCTGATGTTCATCGTATGGTGCGTTTGAATCGTGTTGTGCGTGTGCTGATGTTCATCGTATGGTGCGTTTGAATCGTGTTGTGCGTTTGCTGATGTTCATCGTATGGTGCGTTTGAGTCGTGTTGTGCGTGTGCTGATGTTCATCGTATGGTGCGTTTGAATCGTGTTGTGCGTGTGCTGATGTTCATCGCATGGTGCGTTTGAGTCGTGTTGTGCGTGTGCTGATGTTCATCGTATGGTGCGTTTGAATCGTGTTGTGCGTGTGCTGATGTTCATCGTATGGTGCGTTTGAATCGTGTTGTGCGTTTGCTGATGTTCATCGTATGGTGCGTTTGAGTCGTGTTGTGCGTGTGCTGATGTTCATCGTATGGTGCGTTTGAATCGTGTTGTGCGTGTGCTGATGTTCATCGCATGGTGCGTTTGAGTCGTGTTGTGCGTTTGCTGATGTTCATCGTATGGTGCGTTTGAATCGTGTTTTGCGTTTGCTGATGTTCATCGTATGGTATGGTGCGTTTGAATCGTGTTGTGCGTGTGCTGATGTTCATCGTATGGTGCGTTTGAGTCGTGTTGTGCGTGTGCTGATGTTCATCGTATGGTGCGTTTGAATCGTGTTGTGCGTGTGCTGATGTTCATCGTATGGTGCGTTTGAATCGTGTTGTGCGTTTGCTGATGTTCATCGTATGGTGCGTTTGAATCGTGTTGTGCGTGTGCTGATGTTCATCGTATGGTGCGTTTGAGTCGTGTTGTGCGTTTGCTGATGTTCATCGTATGCTGCGTTTGAATCGTGTTGTGCGTGTGCTGATGTTCATCGTATGGTGCGTTTGAATCGTGTTGTGCGTGTGCTGATGTTCATCGTATGGTGCGTTTGAATCGTGTTGTGCGTTTGCTGATGTTCATCGTATGGTGCGTTTGAGTCGTGTTGTGCGTGTGCTGATGTTCATCGTATGCTGCGTTTGAATCGTGTTGTGCGTGTGCTGATGTTCATCGTATGGTGCGTTTGAGTCGTGTTGTGCGTGTGCTGATGTTCATCGTATGCTGCGTTTGAATCGTGTTGTGCGTGTGCTGATGTTCATCGTATGGTGCGTTTGAATCGTGTTGTGCGTTTGCTGATGTTCATCGTATGGTGCGTTTGAGTCGTGTTGTGCGTGTGCTGATGTTCATCGTATGGTGCGTTTGAATCGTGTTGTGCGTGTGCTGATGTTCATCGCATGGTGCGTTTGAGTCGTGTTGTGCGTTTGCTGATGTTCATCGTATGGTGCGTTTGAATCGTGTTGTGCGTTTGCTGATGTTCATCGTATGGTGCGTTTGAATCGTGTTGTGCGTGTGCTGATGTTCATCGTATGGTGCGTTTGAGTCGTGTTGTGCGTGTGCTGATGTTCATCGTATGCTGCGTTTGAATCGTGTTGTGCGTGTGCTGATGTTCATCGTATGGTGCGTTTGAATCGTGTTGTGCGTTTGCTGATGTTCATCGTATGGTGCGTTTGAGTCGTGTTGTGCGTGTGCTGATGTTCATCGTATGGTGCGTTTGAATCGTGTTGTGCGTGTGCTGATGTTCATCGCATGGTGCGTTTGAGTCGTGTTGTGCGTTTGCTGATGTTCATCGTATGGTGCGTTTGAATCGTGTTGTGCGTTTGCTGATGTTCATCGTATGGTGCGTTTGAGTCGTGTTGTGCGTGTGCTGATGTTCATCGTATGGTGCGTTTGAGTCGTGTTGTGCGTGTACTGATGTTCATCGTATGCTGCGTTTGAGTCGTGTTGTGCGTTTGCTGATGTTCATCGTATGGTGCGTTTGAGTCGTGTTGTGCGTGTGCTGATGTTCATCGTATGGTGCGTTTGAGTCGTGTTGTGCGTGTGCTGATGTTCATCGTATGGTGCGTTTGAGTCGTGTTGTGCGTTTGCTGATGTTCATCGTATGGTGCGTTTGAGTCGTGTTGTGCGTGTGCTGATGTTCATCGTATGGTGCGTTTGAGTCGTGTTGTGCGTGTGCTGATGTTCATCGTATGGTGCGTTTGAATCGTGTTGTGCGTGTGCTGATGTTCATCGTATGGTGCGTTTGAATCGTGTTGTGCGTTTGCTGATGTTCATCGTATGGTGCGTTTGAATCGTGTTGTGCGTTTGCTGATGTTCATCGTATGGTGCGTTTGAGTCGTGTTGTGCGTGTGCTGATGTTCATCGTATGGTGCGTTTGAGTCGTGTTGTGCGTTTGCTGATGTTCATCGTATGGTGCGTTTGAATCGTGTTGTGCGTGTGCTGATGTTCATCGTATGGTGCGTTTGAGTCGTGTTGTGCGTGTGCTGATGTTCATCGTATGGTGCGTTTGAGTCGTGTTGTGCGTGTGCTGATGTTCATCGTATGGTGCGTTTGAGTCGTGTTGTGCGTGTGCTGATGTTCATCGTATGGTGCGTTTGAGTCGTGTTGTGCGTGTGCCGATGTTCATGGTATGGTGCGTTTGAATCGTGTTGTGCGTTTGCTGATGTTCATCGTATGGTGCGTTTGAATCGTGTTGTGCGTTTGCTGATGTTCATCGTATGGTGCGTTTGAATCGTGTTGTGCGTTTGCTGATGTTCATCGTATGGTGCGTTTGAATCGTGTTGTGCGTTTGCCGATGTTCATCGTATGGTGCGTTTGAATCGTGTTGTGCGTTTGCCGATGTTCATCGTATGGTGCGTTTGAATCGTGTTGTGCGTGTGCTGATGTTCATCGTATGCTGCGTTTGAATCGTGTTGTGCGTTTGCTGATGTTCATCGTATGCTGCGTTTGAATCGTGTTGTGCGTGTGCTGATGTTCATCGTATGGTGCGTTTGAGTCGTGTTGTGCGTTTGCTGATGTTCATCGTATGGTGCGTTTGAATCGTGTTGTGCGTTTGCCGATGTTCATCGTATGGTGCGTTTGAATCGTGTTGTGCGTTTGCCGATGTTCATCGTATGGTGCGTTTGAATCGTGTTGTGCGTGTGCTGATGTTCATCGTATGGTGCGTTTGAATCGTGTTGTGCGTGTGCTGATGTTCATCGTATGCTGCGTTTGAGTCGTGTTGTGCGTTTGCTGATGTTCATCGTATGGTGCGTTTGAATCGTGTTGTGCTTTTGCCGATGTTCATCGTATGGTGCGTTTGAATCGTGTTGTGCTTTTGCCGATGTTCATCGTATGCTGCGTTTGAATCGTGTTGTGCGTTTGCCGATGTTCATCGTATGGTGCGTTTGAATCGTGTTGTGCGTGTGCTGATGTTCATCGTATGGTGCGTTTGAATCGTGTTGTGCGTTTGCTGATGTTCATCGTATGGTGCGTTTGAATCGTGTTGTGCGTTTGCTGATGTTCATCGTATGGTGCGTTTGAATCGTGTTGTGGGTTTGCCGATGTTCATCGTATGCTGCGTTTGAATCGTGTTGTGTGTTTGCCGATGTTCATCGTATGGTGCGTTTGAATCGTGTTGTGCGTTTGCTGATGTTCATCGTATGGTGCGTTTGAATCGTGTTGTGCGTTTGCTGATGTTCATCGTATGGTGCGTTTGAATCGTGTTGTGGGTTTGCCGATGTTCATCGTATGGTGCGTTTGAATCGTGTTGTGCGTTTGCTGATGTTCATCGTATGGTGCGTTTGAGTCGTGTTGTGCGTTTGCCGATGTTCATGGTATGGTGCGTTTGAATCGTGTTGTGCTTTTGCCGATGTTCATCGTATGCTGCGTTTGAATCGTGTTGTGCGTTTGCCGATGTTCATGGTATGGTGCGTTTGAATCGTGTTGTGCGTTTGCTGATGTTCATCGTATGGTATGGTGCGTTTGAATCGTGTTGTGCGTGTGCTGATGTTCATCGTATGGTGCGTTTGAATCGTGTTGTGCGTGTGCTGATGTTCATCGTATGCTGCGTTTGAATCGTGTTGTGCGTTTGCTGATGTTCATCGTATGGTGCGTTTGAATCGTGTTGTGCGTGTGCTGATGTTCATCGTATGGTGCGTTTGAATCGTGTTGTGCGTTTGCTGATGTTCATCGTATGGTATGGTGCGTTTGAATCGTGTTGTGCGTTTGCTGATGTTCATCGTATGGTGCGTTTGAATCGTGTTGTGCGTGTGCTGATGTTCATCGTATGGTGCGTTTGAATCGTGTTGTGCGTTTGCTGATGTTCATCGCATGGTGCGTTTGAGTCGTGTTGTGCGTGTGCTGATGTTCATGGTGCGCTACGCCCCGCTCTGGTCCTCCCACATGAACACACGGACAGGAGCAGCTCCACACAAACTCATTCTCTCTTTATTTGGCATCTAACAGTCAGAATTCTGGGTTTTGTTCAGCAGGATTTGACACAAACAATCATACAATCAAATGCGAAACCGTTTGACTTGACGCTCCGCCCGTCCGAAACTGAAAATACTATAGTACCGTAAATCAATCAATTAATTAATTTGTGATAAAACTAATAAATGAGTTTGATATAAACTAGAGTTTGTGTTCCACTGCCTGACTGGAGAGATGGCGAGGAGAAACCGAGATCTCAAACTCCTGGAATGTTAAAACGGACATGATGATGATGATGTGTTGAAGTTTGCTTGATCTTGGATCTGTTCTTCTGGCTTCTGGAATGGATTCCTAAAGATGGTGGACAGATGAAGTTGTAAAGTGGGCGGAGTCTGTAGGGCAGGGGGCGGGGCTTGTTCACATGCTCATCTTCCTGAGGTATGCGGTCATGTCAAAAACGAGTGGATTGATTTTCCCTCCGTGAGCATCTTTTACTCCTTTAGCAATGATTATCGCTGAGAGAGAGAAAGAGAGAGAAATAAATCTCACAAGCACTTGTCCAGGTCAAATTCACCCCCAGAGTCGAAAGAAATATAAACAAAATATATATTATTTATACATTCAAATTAAATATAAAATAAGTATTTTTTTTAAATATAATATTTGTGTATGCTTTATATTTAAAACCATGTCTAGGTCAAATTTCATCCCAGAATCTAAAGAAATATAAATACAATTTTAATCATTAATTAAACATAAAACAAATATATTTACATAATATTTGTGTATGTATAGGTGAAATCTACCCCAGAATCTAAAGAAATATAAATTATAAATTAAATAAATATATTTTTTTATATATTTGCAAGTAATATTTGTATAAACGTTATACAGGCCTATAAAACATGTCCAGGCCAATATTCACATATAAATATAAATATAAATTAAATTAAATATGTTATAAAATGTGTCTATATAAATGTGTTGTAGTCGATACCAGCTCACTCGAGTACACAACACTGGTATATACTACAATATAACATATAATAATTATATTTAATGTATCAAGAAAACAAAGTATTTCTTAGACGCACTGAAACATTTTGCATCGTGTGAAACTCAACATCCTGTAATGTGAAAAATCTCCTTCTCTGCATTGTAATGCATCAGGACATTGAGTTTTATTGTGTAACTGTGATACCGGTTTTTTTTTTTATCCCTACTATGATGATTGTTAGACACCATGATGTATACACACATATTTTATGCTTTGGGTCTCACCTTTATGAGATCTGCCGATGGTGAATGAAAAAGGGTCGGGCTCTTTCTCTGAGGTCTTCATCTTGATGTCCATGGTGTTCTGGCCATCCACATTCAGAGCGTCTCTCAACACCGTGCACTTCCTGCCAGCCAGAGTCACACCATTGGCAAACAGAGTCCCACGGTCACTGGCTATAATAGCCTGAACCTCTCCTGCCTAAAGACACACACACACACACACACACAGTGAGCGCGAATTGTGGGTGATAAAGTGGTCCAGAAAACAGAAACATGCTGAAACATGTAGAAACATTTCACACACAGACATGTTTTGTCATGTTGCTGAAGACGATGCTAACCTCAAGACAAGCAAAATACACACCACAAATCTGCCTCTATTTCTATGTTTGAGTGTATTCCATCATTCCAGAAGATTCTTAGATTGAAAGATTTTTTTTTATTTCAACAAGATTTTAGGTTCAAATGCACATTGAAGTATATAGAAGTGTATATTTTAGATGCTGAACTCATTGAGTTTCTCGTGGTTTACATTTTAAGTGGATCTGTGGTTAGATGAACCAGCATGAACACTACAACCCTCCATAAGCTGCGGTCATGTGATGAATTCACTGTTTCTCCTAAAAGGGACTTTCACAGAATGAGATACAGACAGCATCTCTAAATTCTTTAAAAATCTGAGCTGCATGTTACAACAAGAACGGGGAAATAGAAACATACAACTGCACAGACACACACACACACATATATATATATGTGTGTGTGTGTATGTATATATATACTATATAAAAAACACCATATATTGCGTACAAAATTATTATATAATATGTATGATAGGCTATACTTTCATACATAGGCTTATATATATATATGTATATATCAAAATCAAGTCAAAATGAAAGTTAGCCAGAGGAACCCAAGAAAGGAAGTGCACACACACACACAAACACACACACACACGTTTACTTAGCTATCTAAATGGGGACATTCCATAGACGTAATGTTTTTTTTACTGTACAAACTATATATTCTGTCCTCTTACACTAAACCTACCCATCACAGGAGACATTCTGCATTTTTACATATTTAAAAAACCTTTTATTACTTTATTTTTAAACCTGATTTACAAATGAGGACGTCCCTAAAGAGAGTTTTTTGGAGATTTTGTCAGGTTTTGGTCACTTCTAAATAGGTACACACATACACACACACACTTAATGGAGATTGTATCTCTCACACAAATGTATTCTAAATATTTAATAGCTATTATAATCATCTGACATTATTCAGCATGAGAGCGCCATGGGCGGAAGCGGGGCACGAGAGAGAGAGAGAGAGAGAGAGAGAGAGAGAGAGAGAGAGAGAGAGAGAGAGAGAGAGAGAGAGAGAGAGAGAGAGAGAGAGAGAGAGAGAGAGAGAGAGAGAGAGAGAGAGAGAGAGAGAGAGAGAGGGGTACCCACTTCCGCCTTTCAACACGCATGACCAAATAAGGAGCAGTTCACAGAACTCCGCGCGACTGCAGTGTGAGGAAATTCAGCGCGAATGAATTAACGGTCGATTTGAACGGTGCGATATATTCTTGTTATCCCGAATCAAACTAATGGAAACTACAGCAATATACTTTCACGAAACTTATAGAAAAGTTTGTGGCTTCACACGGCTACACACGACGAGAACTACCGTTATCATCAGCGCATCCTGATTTCCAATGACTTTTATAAGCAGACGACAGAAAACGTAAGTAAAAACAAAAACTAGTGCCATTCAAACAAATACGTGAGGAAATACATAAATAGATTATAATCAAACGAAACAAGCGAATAAAAAATAATTTGTCTGTAAATGTTGTACCGTGACTTGGCTAAGCCAGCCGCCCGGCGCTGAAGCCCAAACGGACTCCTGACCCGGTGTCAACCCGAGAATGGCCGCATCATCCACCCATTCGCTCTTGGTCAGGCTGCTGATGTAGCTGTCCCAGCTCATGACTGCTGCTTTCGATCTGAGGAGCAATAAAACACGATCAGAGATTATTATGAGTAGTACTATAAACACGCCCAACTTTTCTTTACTCTGCTACTGAAGAGAACTTCGATCGCGTCCCTTATCATCCCTGCCTCGAAATCTCCAGGAAACAGATTTAAAAAATAGCGATAAGAGAAAGAAAGTACCTGAATGCGTCTCTGCTCCGATGCAAAGTGAGTTTGAGGAAGTCCGTGTTGGTTTATATGCAGCAGCAACGCGCGCGCCCTGCCCTACGGCCCACTTCCGCACCGCGCGAGACACTTATGCTAAACATATACTGAAGATGCTCTGTTTGCACGATCCGTTCACGTCGCAAAGTTTTACTATTCGTTTTATACATCCATGTTGTTCAGAAGAACTGACATTTGCAGCCAAACACATGAGCGAATAAATCAGTGATAAGAGGCACTAACTGTAGTGCAGCATTATTTAAATGCATGTATGATAAGGAGAAATAAAGCATGTGCTAAATGCACTCTGGATTAAAAAGGAAAATCAAGAAGAATATAAGTTTACAGTGTCTGTCATTATTCAAATCCAGTAGTCAACATTTAAAGTGGATTAAAAAGGGTAATCAAAGTTGACCTAAGACAAGAATGGACATTGTTCAAAATTCATGTAAAACTTTGATGAAAGGTTTTCATCCACTTCAAATGTTTAGTAATGTATTTGTTATGTGCAGATACATTTTAAAGGGATATTTCACCCAAAATGTTAAAGTGTAAATGTTGGTAACCAGATAGTTCCCAGTAGCCATTGACTTCCATGGTGTTTTTCCATGGAAGTCAATGGCTACTGTCGCCAACATTGTTCAAAATATTATCTTTTGTGTTTAGCAGAAGAAAGAAACTCATACTGGTTTGAAACAACTTGAAATTATGACCGATTTTTGGGTGTTTGGAGTGTTCCATTCAAATATAAAACAACAAATGTAAAAACACCATACAAGTATCAGTCATATGATAGTTTTTAATGAGGAACAGACTAAAATATTCACACTTCTACATATTCAAAATGGCACATCGCGTTTTGATTACATGCTACCAGCTAACAAAAATATGTTCTTGTAACATTTGCTAACATTCACATTAAGTTATGAAAATGTTATTTCTGAATGTTATCAGAATGTTTCAAATGTCGGGGAAAAAAAGTAAATACGTTCTAAAAAGTTAAATGAACAAAAGTATAAAAAACATGCTTGTGCTAACGTTTTGAGAACATTATTAAAGACTACATAACTTTAAACCAAAGTTCTAATATGGGAAGAATGTTTGAAAGAAACTTGCCAGAACTTTCTGAGAACGTTCCCTGTTAGCATGGATTGCGTACGAGCCATATGGACTGCTGTTTATGATTGTTTTATTGTGTTTTTTAGACTAAAGGTCCTTGCACACGGAGTCCAAAATTTTCACATTTTAAAAAATAAATACGACCTCGCCTTGTGTCAATCACGTTTATACACCGCCTTACGAAACTTTCTTCCAACATAAAAAAAAAATGTATCGGGTTAAATTTTCTGCGTTTTTCGTGTATTGACAATTCAGAGCTAACGTGAAAATCCAGAATGGCGTCTGACAAGTTGATCCACTTCGTGTCGCAGCACAAAGCACTGCATTACAAAGAAAGTGCGGAATACAAAGAGAAATGTATATAAAGACAGATCGTGGCAGATGATTGCAAAACAGGATAGTCCTTCTTTACGCAATCTCAGGATTGGATGGAACCAATATTTCCTTTTATTTGGTCAATATTTCCTTATTGAGAGGACAACAAAATCATCCTCACTGCTTGAAGAATCCATTTTGTTTCGCGAATTTTTTTGCAACGGCTTAATTAATACGCATCAGACTCAGTGTGCAAGGTTTCTGTGCGTGACGAGTTTTTGGGATGATGAATACGAAATACTAAAATTTCGGACTCAGTGTGCAAGGACCTTAAGAACTGGAACAAATATTCTTGCATTAAGATTCTTAACACTAGAACTACCGGAATTCCATAACTACTAGAACGACCATAGCGGTCATTCTGACCGTTCAGTCTTTGACGTTCATATGGCCGTACTGGAGGCCATTTTCGTCATGTCATATCTGCATTTGAACCTTCTCTTTAAGTTTTCCAATGAAGCTTTTAATTCCTGTCATCATGTTATGACGCCATCGCCCTTAAAACAAGTACAAAAGAAAGATTGCCCCGACAGGTGCTGCCTCATGTGAGGAAGTTTTGCATCAAAAATAAACAAAAATTCTGCACTCACCACGTGAATAGACATGCAAAAAAGTTAGGAAACATCAAATCTTCACACCGTTTAGTACAACCCTGTTTGTAAATAAGTCCAATAATCAATACAAAATCTAAAAATAAATGGATCTACAATGTTACGATAGTTAATAATAAAGATCAGGACACAAAATTTAAATTCAAATGAATGTGAAAATGTATTTTCCGGCCTAATTGATAAATATTTTCTTATTTTCTTTGTACAATAAAAACAAATCTTATGACACAATAACTTATAACATGCAATAACAAAAACACTACCTATATACATTTGAATACATTGTAAAAACTTTCATGGACACGTATCCAGCACAATACAGTAGGCTACACACAAGAACAGGCTAAGAAAAAACATGAACATTACAAGAAAACGAACTGCTTTAGAACAATTAGTTTCAGTGAACAAAAAATATTATCGAACAAAATCAGTTAACACGTTTTCCTCCAAGTGGACTAATTTGAACGGCGCAAACACCCCGCATCATTCACTGACGCTTACGCATGCACAGTCCACACAGGTAAACACCGCCTTGTGTGTCTTTTGATTTCATGTGGTCGGAGCGAAGTTCGCTCGCCAGTCGCGTGATGAAGTCCCTCCGCGACACTTGCTCATTTGTGCACTTCTTGTACATTATGTGTGCGTTGATGGCGGGAAATGTAGCGGACTTATGATATCTATAATGCGTGCGGTCAAAATGACCACCATGGCCATTCTAGGTACAAATAGTCAGAACTGTTTTGTGTTTTGTGATTTTAATAAAATAACAGTGTCAGAATAAAATATACACATATTTAGAAAAAGTCAGAGTCCTACAGCCACATTGATTTTATTTTAACAAAGATATTACACTGTAAAATTTAAAAACGGTCAAAATGACTGCCTTGGTAGTTCTAGTGTTAAACTATTATTGTGTGTTTCACAGAAGAAATCAGGATTGAGAAAACACAAAATGTGAGGAAAAAATGACAAGAATCCTTAATTAGTTTCCCTTTAAAAGCTTGTCAAACAGGCTCCTGCATCATGATTCTCAGATAACAAACTTGTTCTTGTGTTTTGAAGGTTCTCAGATGGACTTGGTTTCATTCAATCTCCCCTTCCTAAGGTCATTTTGACTTTGGTTTCGAGTTAAATCTGAGTTAAAGTGTACAAGTTTGAGCTGATCTGGAGTTTGTCGTGGGTTAGGCCGGAGTTTGGCCATTTGCAACGCGACAGAGAAAAAAAGGAGGCAGCAAAATACAGCAGATCTTCACCACAACATCCTGTTTGTGAATCTGCAAACTGCATTACACCTCAGGAAGAAGTACAGAGACAGTGAATGAGATGAACTGAATTTCATTCCACTACTGT
Organism: Meda fulgida; assembly: GCA_030578275.1. Classification (NCBI taxonomy): domain Eukaryota; kingdom Metazoa; phylum Chordata; class Actinopteri; order Cypriniformes; family Leuciscidae; genus Meda; species Meda fulgida. Next base: position 28,167,910 of record CM060638.1, read on the forward strand.
ATCTGACTGTGAGATGATGCTATGGTGAAGATAATCTCTCTTCTCATGTTGTCCTATCAGAGCTGACCAGACGACACCGAGAAGTGACCGCTGAAGGAACCAATCAGATCGTGCCATGCGAGGGAACGAGGCAGGACCAGAGCTGTAACATTTCACCTGTTAACAGGGCGAGGGACTTGACAAGTCCAGGGGAACCCGTCAAGAACATGCCAAATTTAGTCTAGGAATCAAAAGAAAAACTAGCAATTATATTGTGCATTTGATTTTTTTATTATTAGTCGCATTCAACGCTTTTGAGGGACTTTTTATATGTGATTCGCATTTGATTTTCTGGTACATTTCCATTAGTTAGGTGACATGAACTAAGAATGAACAACACGTCTATAGCGTTAATGTTCATTTTGAACATTTACTGATACATTTTTAAAATCAAAAGGTTGTTTTTGTGAATTTACTTCACAGTGCGTTAACTAACTAACTAACTAACATAAATGAAGATTAATGAATGCTTTTAAAAATATATTGCTCACTATCTGTTAATGTTAGCTATGCATTTACTACGAGGCAGGCAAATACACACACACACATGCAAACACAGCGCATGTGACATTTACTGCACAATTGCTGTATTGCAGTAACGTTTCAAAAGTGTTTCATTCAGGAATATGGGTTGTACTTTACAATAAGCTCCCATTTGTTAACATTAGTAAATGTATAGCTAACATAAACACAACGAGCAAAACATTTTAAAAGCATCTTTGTTAATGTTGGTTAGTTAATGCACTGGGAAGTTATTTCACAACTTTTTGATTTTAAAAATGTATCAGAAAATATATAAAAAAATGAACATTAACACTGTAGAAGTATTGTTCATTGACATTTAGGTAACATTAATTAACAACGTACCAGAAAATCTAATGTGAATAACAAATAGGATGGGTTGGATGGAAATAATAATACAAAAATAAATAGATTTTCTTTATGCAAAATATAATTTCTATTTTTTCTTTTGTGCTGAAGAGAAAAAAGCATAGTAACGAAGCAGATTTGAGCCTTGCATAATCTGGTAACACTTTACAATAAGGTTCATTAGTTAACATTAGCATGCCGTGAACTTATAATTATATTCATTTATACAGCATTAATTAATCTCTGTCAATGTTAATTTCAATATTTACTAATATTTTATTAAAATCTTGTTAACATTAATTTATGCACTGTAAACTAACATGAACAGCTGTATTTTTTATTAAGCAACATTAACAAACAGTAACAAATATATTTCTCATGGTTAGTTTATGTTAGTTAATATATTAACTAATGAACCTTGTTGTAAAGTGTTACCCAAAATCTACTGGAGTCTAAAGAGTTTAGAAAACAAATCTACTAGAGATGAGAAATTCATGCTCATGTTCTCACTGGTTGGACCAGAGAGACGTTTCTATCATAACATGCGAACACACGCCGACTAATGTTGTGAGAAGAGAATGTATGCCTGCGAGGCAGGCAAATACACACACACACGCACACACAGATGAGCATAAACACACACACACACACACACACACACACACACACACACACACACACACACACAGGACTAAGAATCTTTTCGCTGGCTGTGTAGAAAGAATTTGAGACCAGCGCAGGCAGAGAAGAGACATCCGTATCTTTGAGTCGAATTATCAAGACAATTGATCAGCGATAGGGCTTTTTGAGCGGAGCAAGCAGAGAGATTGCATAACCATAGATCTTCAGTCAATAAAAAGCTCATTAAATCACTAAAATAATAGTACAAAGTCCAGAGCTCTAGATAAACACAGTTGAACAGAAGGTTCTGTGCCTTCTTGCATAAAGAAGAAAAAAAATTCTTACAATTTAGCCTATATATATTTGTGCATTTCAGTCATGATGGTTCTTTTTCACAACATTGAACGTGGTAATAAGAATTTTGCGATTAACATGTAACATTTTAAGATCCGAGTCGGTAAAACTATCAGAACTTCCCATCATCCGTCTAGTGCGTTTAGATAGAAAAGCAATGGAAAAAGTATCGCAGTGGAATGGAAAAACACGTTCTGTGTGAACCGAGCATAACCATACACGATCGCCCATGATAAACAGATTTTAATTTAGGTGTTTATTAACGTATAAACATTGATCAAATTACACACTTAGCTCACATAAAATATGGTTACCAGAACCAGCGTCACTCGCAAGAACAAACTCCTCGAACACTTGATCGACCCATTACTAGTGAAGTTTTACCAACCTATGTTATACTTATAAATTACAGTTATGGGGCTTTATGCAACACTTATCTTTTTTTATTACTCAGACATTTATTTAATTATAATAACATTTCACCAAAAAAAAAAAAGGATTAGATCCACATAAATAAATAACCTATAGCTGAAGCGGATGACTTCAAATAAAAAACTGTGTCAAATAAAACTACGGATTTACAGTCACTGATTATGAGTAAATGTAATGTTTATTGCTTGATAAATCCACATATAAGTAGATTGAGTGCATAGAAACTCTTTTGCAGTGGTTTGTGGAAGTGGGCTTTGGCCGATGAAGGTCTGTGTTGTTCCCATTGTAACAATGCCTTCTCTGACTGTGGGTTTATGGGTAGTGTAGTCCTCAAATTCTAAACGCCGTTTTGTAAACTTGAAGTTAAAATCACATTGACGACTACAGAAGCTTATGACGACACTTAAACTCGGTGAGTTTGTCCTGAAAGATTTATGTGTTATAAATTAGTATTATTATTTTTGTCTGAGGTTTACCTTCACAGCCATGCTAATTTTATTCTGTTTTATAGGTTGAGTGAAAGTTATATGGAAATTCTTCAGTCTAACAACATGCTGTCGATGTCGGCTTGTATTTCTGGGTGGAGTTTGTTGTTGGCTAAGAAAAAAACCTTGTGTGTGAAGAAACTCATTTGCCAGTCAAATGATATCGTCATCGTCAGGAAAATGTCCATTCCGGAAATGTAATGAGCTTTGAGAACAATTGTGTGCTTTAAAATGACAAAGCATCCGAAATGCCACACGACATACTGCCATGAAGGTAAAGCAACCAAACAAAACACATGATTTTAAGAATAAATTCTATTACTTAGTGTTAAGGTTTTTATCACATCACTTGGGCTTCTAGATTTTGTAAGTCAACCACTTTTAAAGTGTCAAAATTTTGCTCCAGATCAGGGTTAGCACCACATTCAGAGGGTTCAATTGCACTGATAAAGTTATAGTGTGAAACAGTCCAATGCTAGAGTGTTAAAGTCAGATGTTGAGCAGTAGACAACCAGTCATAAACTGTATCAAATATAACTCAATAATAAAGATGCAAAAACCACTAAAAAAGGAACACACACAGCTTCAGTGCTGCATTGACTCAGTGACTTCCTGTCTCTGACAGGAAGTGGAGAAACTGTCTGTTATGCATGTGAGGATTCTCATCTGATCTTAAACACCCTCCTCTCAGTTTCTTTCTTATTTCCACTCATCCTGTTCTCTTCTCACAACCTCTTCCTCTCATATAACCTCTGTTTGATTGCACACACACATTTCACAATATTAGTGAGGACATTGCCTAGACCTCTATTGATTTTATATCAGGTTAATTTTCTAGTTTCTCTGGCCCACATCAAGCCCTACCCCTAAACACAACCCTCACAGAAACATGTCCAAAACACTAGATCTAAATATAAACGTTTTGGCCGATTTATAAGCCTTTTTAACTAGTGACATCTATTAAAACGTCCTCATTTGTCGATTGTCATAAAAGTGAGGACATTTGGCCCTCACAAGTATAGCCAAACCTGCACACACACACACACATACTTCACTCAGTATAATATGCCCTTTTTAGGCAAACTAGGAAGTGAGAGAATGTGGGGGAGATAATGAAAAAGTGTCAGTGAGAAAGTGAAAGTCTAAATGCAGTTCACACATTAAAGTGCAAATGTGTCTTTTTTTTAGGTAGCTTAGTAATTTAAAGATTGTTCTAACCGACAGAAAACTGCATGTTGCCAAATAGATGTCACAGAAAGACAAATGCCAACACTCACTTCTGCATATTGATCTGCTGACCTGTTTTAACATGCTGAGGAATTCTCTGAGGAATGCAGGTTTTGCGTGAACAGCGCCACCTCCTGGGGAGATACACAAACTAACCAACTTCCACATTTGCAAGAACATCACAACAGTACAAAGCTCGTGCACCCAGAGTTTAAGGCACCATGTAAAGTTTTGGTTTTCATACTCCAAATACTACTAATAATGATGCAGTTTAAGTGTTTTACTGTATTATGAGCAATTTGAACTCGGAAGTCATTTCTATAGCCCATTATAATACAGATCGTTTCAAAGTAGCTTCACACTTGTAAACCAGAAGTCAACAATCAATGATTTGGGCGTTTAAAATCAATTTCACATTTGCAATCGTGTGGATATTTGTATAATGTGATCAACATTAAAAACAGGAACACACAGAGTATGTTTTTGTATCGAAGAGCGTTTGAATCTTAAATCGATCTCTATGCACAGTCTGTGTCTATTATGTTCTTCATGCTAGTAAGTGATAAATCCCCACTTTTACAAAGGTACATAGTCGAGAACGGCAGTATAGCGCGATTTGCCAAAGCAGCATAATCTGCACGCAACATACATAGACGCCGCTTGTGTAAATCCAGTCAGTTCTGACCGCAAAAATGAGGTAATTTGATCGGATCTTATTTACTGCATTTTAGCTGCTAGAAATGCATGTTCAGTTTTAGTGTTATTTTATTATTAATAATAATAATGCATTACATTTATATAGCGTTATTCTAGGTACTCAAAGCGCTTTTACATATGGAAGGGGGGAGTCTCCTCAACCACCACCAATGTGCAGCATCACCTGGAAGATGCGACGGCAGCCATATTGCACCAGAGCGCTCATCACACACCAGCTTACTGTGTGTCTGGTTACACACCACCAGACAGTGATGAAGCCAATCAGTATATGGGGATGATTAGGAGGCAAAGGGGCAAATTTGCCCAGGACACCGGGGTTACACCAATACTCTTTTTCCGAAGGACATCCTGGGATTTTTTAATGACCATAGAGAGTCAGGACCTTTAAGGTGGGGTCAAATTAAATGAACGGCAAAACTCGCCATTTTGTTGGCGTACCCCCTTCGGTCACCTCACATGCCCCAGTTTGAGAACCACTGTTCTAGATAATCTGTGGCATCCCTAGCTGATCGCGATGGTAACTTTAGAACCCACTGACTACAAACCGTTTTTAAAATTAACATCAAAATCGTTGTTTTACTGATTGTTTATCGCCCATTCATCCTGTGGTTACTAAAGTGTTTGTATAAACAGTAGTTATAATGTAAGAAAGCTAGCGTGGATTAACAACTTTGTAACACTGCACACTTCATTAACTAAACCAACCTTTAATCATAAGAAAATGGTATCAGATAAAAAAAACGACTTTACTTACTCGTTGAGTCTGGTTTTCATCCTCCATGCTGAAATCTCTCCTCTGTGTGTGTTTGAAATCTCCCTTCGGTGGTGGTAGCTGTTTTTAATGCCTGATCAAAAGTTACTGCGATACTACTACAACTAATAACAACAGAACACATTAAAAACAGAACACATTACATAATTGTTGTTATTAAATTAAACATCTGGAAATATAATACTTATTTAATAATGTTATAGATTGATCTGAATAAACAGGGTATGTGCAACTTTGGTGTATAAGACAGCAGGCTAACCAGGTAGCTGTCTTGTGTATATTGCTGTAAACCCCATGATGAGGTATATACACCACACACGACAATCATGCCTCTCAAGTTCTTCCACAAGTACCCTTTCTGCATATCCTTTGGAAATCAAATCTTCCATGAAAGCCATATAATCTCTTTCCTGAATTTCCTATGCAGGTTCAAAGCTCGCTGTTCTGCCACTATTTTGTTATTTGGAAGGACCACATCTTTATTCTTAAGGAAACCAGTATTTCGAGACAGAGATCCTGTCTACTGTCATGTGAGGTTGGTCATTAAAGAAAGCTCCATTCTTTTCCATTCCTTTGACTGGTCCATTCACTGTCGATCCAAGTATGGTTCTTACTGCATATGGTCCATTCTTTTGACTGCAAACAACCTGCCATGGTACATTTGCTCCAATCAAGAGCTCAACTCCTGCTTTGATTGAAGACAAGTGTATGTGATTTAAATAAGGCCATCGAACAAGATCGCTCTGCATGGGAATATTAGATTTAGATACTGGCATACTTTTCTGTGTATATACTTCAGGAAGTAAAAAAATAATGTGTCTGATCAAATCCAGCATCTTCTAGATCCTTAAGAACATAACTGGAAACCAATTTGTCTTGATTCATGGTTTTGAGCAGAATATTGTTTGTTTTTTTCGCCAGAAATATTAAGCTTATTTATAAGACGTTCTGTGCAGAAGGTCGCTGAAAAATCTTGTTTCCATTCTTAGATTTAACACATACTAGAAGAATGGACAAGGCACAAGCATCTTCGCCAGCCCCGGTAAGACGACTGGACTGGACTGAACAGAGAGCGCTACTGCTTGCTTTGGTTCCTCTGTTTTATCTCGCTGAAAGACTTGAAGGATGCTGGGATGTTTATAGCCACACACTTTGATGTAATCTGATTATTACAATCTTTGCTAATATGGCATGTAAACAGATTCCTTTCTTCTTCAGAAAACCCATCTTTTCTTTTTTGGCAAGCACAGTACAGGAATTGACGAAATGTTGAAAAACAAAATACATTTCAAGGTTCACATTTAATTCAGGGGGATTTTTTTCTCCCACCCACTGCGCTTAGCAACTTGATCACGTAATATGATCGATGCGATTTTGATTAGATTCAGTGACCTGAATATTAAGATATTATATGCCTATTTTTTTAAACTAGTAGTTACATTTTATTAACCCACAAATGCAACAAAAATAAGTTTAAAAGCTACTGTTTGAACTCATGGTTAAAATAAACCTATCACTTTGCAGTACCATTAAGAATAAATGATGTACTACTTTTTAAACAAATTAGTTTCAATTTATGCAACTATTCATAGCCTAACGCTTAGGCATCTGTCATATTCTTGTTATGATGTCAACATGTTCTGGGAGGAGACGCAATCGCAACCTATTAACAATTAGTCCAGCCACGGAGAACACCTGCTCGGATGGCATAGAAGTCGCAGGCACACTCAAGCAGGAGATTGCTAACTTTGCCAGGCGGTGATATTATATTGCCAGGTGCCTAGCATCCAACTTACGTCTACCCAGAGAATGTCTAATAAGGGGAGAACTTCCACTCAGTAAACTTCCGGCTTCTGAACTGGTTGCAGTTCCACACTGGCTCCACATGAGGGTGTGCACAGGGCGAGTGCAGTTCCACACTGGCTCCACATGAGGGCGCTCACAGGACGAGTGCAGTTCCACTCTGGCTCCACATGAGGGCGCTCACAGGACGAGTGCAGTTCCACTCTGGCTCCACATGAGGGCGCTCACAGGACGAGTGCAGTTTCACTATGGCTCCACATGAGGGCGCTCACAGGACGAGTGCAGTTCCACTCTGGCTCCACACGAGGGCGCTCACAGGACGAGTGCAGTTCCACTCCGGCTCCACATGAGGGCGCTCACAGGACGAGTGCAGTTCCACTCTGGCTCCACATGAGGGCGCTCACAGGACGAGTGCAGTTCCACTCTGGCTCCACATGAGGGCGCTCACAGGACGAGTGTAGTTCCACTCTGGCTCCACATGAGGGCGCTCACAGGACGAGTGCAGTTCCGCTCTGGCCCCACATGAGGGCGCTCACAGGATGAGTGTAGTTCCACTCTGGCTCCACATGAGGGCGCTCACAGGACGAGTGTAGTTCCACTCTGGCTCCACATGAGGGCGCTCACAGGACGAGTGCAGAATGAATGGAGGTCTATAGATCTATACTCCTCAAAATCCACTTTTCTCAGGATATAATTTTTTGTCTGGTAATTTGAATGTTGTATTCGAAAGGAGATGCTACCCAGGGAGCAAAGGGGGTCTTAGCAGACATGGGCTGCTGTAAAAGGTTGTCATATGAAAATGAAATCTATGATGTCTGAGGATCACAACCTGGGTGGACAACCCGGTCAACAAGCTGCTGGAAACTTGTAATTAGGGTCAAAACAATGCTACCTCAAATTCTGCTTTAACTCCCCGGGATCACCCAATGAATGAATAGGGTAAAAATTTTATCTAGCAGATATCACTAAGAAACTTTCCCAGTTGATTAACTAGATTAAGATGAGAAAAAAATGTATTACAAGTTTTCTGTAATTTAATGTTTAAATATGCAAAAAGGGCATTCTCTAATTAAATATGCACTAATTTGCATATATTTTAAAAGACGGAATCTGAGTATTGGATAAAGCCAGGTTCAAAATTATTTTTTCATTGTGTTCACATATTAGATGAGGAAAAAATTAAAGATTGATTTATGGATATCTACTTTTGTTATCCTGTAAATCAGAATATACTGTCAATAGCCTTAAATGGATTTTCGCCATGTTTTTTGGAATAAAATGTCATATAAATCAGGCTAGGAATAATATATTTACAATTCCCTCACCAAATGTCTTCATAATATAACTAGGTACAAGACTGGAAAGTTTGCTACTGAAGAGGAGTTCTCTTACGAGAGTACTCTTGTGTTGCGTAAGCATGGGGGGAGCCCCAGGCTCAATGGTAATGGGAATAATAAGCCGACAGGATGTGGGTTTAATAATAATAGAAGGCAACATTGTTACCATAATGTAAATGAATGGTGCAGAGCACAGTATAACAGTCAGGGTAGACATAGTTGGCCTGAACTGAGAACTTATGCAGTCTTAAGGAGCCAAGTCCAACAGAGCTGCAAAGATAACTAGACTGATAACAATCCAGCCTGAAGAGCAGGAACTTCTAGGTTATAGAAACTAATAAATGTAGACGGAGAGGCCCAGGCTGCCGCCATACAAATATCTGGACCAGGCCCACGAAGAGGCCACGCCCCTCGTGGAATGAGCTCTAACACCCAAGGGGCAACGGAGGCCTTTAGATGTATAAGCTAATGAGATAGCATCCACTATCCACCTGGAAAGGCTCTGTTTCGAGGTAGCTAAGCCTTTAGTGCGGCCACCGAAAGAAACAAAGAGCTGTTCCTACTGCCTGAAGGCAGCCAAACCGTTCCACATAAAATCTCAACACCCTGACGGGGCAGAGGAGATTCACGCCGCACTCACTGTCAGAACCAGAGAGGGCTGACAGAGAAATGACCTACGCTCTGAAAGGAGTGGAAGGCACTTTGGGGACATATCCATGTCTTGGTTTGAGAATAACTTTGGAGTCATTAGGCCCAAACTCAAGGCACGTCGCGCTAACAGAGAGTGTGTGCAAGTCACCCACCCGCTTGACTGAGGCGATAGCTGTCAGGAAGGCGGTTTTAAAAGAGAGAAACGGGTGACCTTCATAGCCTCTAGGACCCGAGAAAGGTCCCATGCGGGAACCGAAGGATGGGAGGGTTTATCCTTCTGGCTCCCCTAAGAAAGCGAACTATAAGGTCGTTCCTACCCAGTGACTGGCTGTGCACATTTCTCACAAAGGCAGCAATGGCCGATACGTACACTTTGAGCGTGGATGGGGACCTACCCTTATTCAAAAGCTCCTGTAGGAAGGATAGAACCTCAGGTACCCCACAATCGTGTGGATCCACGTCGTGGATTAAGCACCAGTCTGAGAACACAGACCACTTGGAAGCATAAAGCCGTCTAATAGAGGGCACTCTAGCTTGCGTAATCGTGTTTAACACCCCATCTGGAAGGTCAACGGGTACCCGTTGACGGCCCAAACGTGCAGAGGCCACAGCTCGGGGTGTTGGTGCCAAATCGAACCCCCGGCCTGAGAGAGGAGATCCCTCCTCAACGGGACCAGCCACGGGAGCTGCCTTCGCCTAGGTCTGCTTGCTGCAGCAAATGCATTTTGAATTAATACAAATTATAAGGATAATTTTGGCTTTAGTATTCTCGAGAAAATAGTTTTTTCCCGTCACGAGAGTGGCAACACGAGAGTACTCTCGTAACAGAACTCCTCTTAAGTAGCACATATATACACCAAACTTTCCAGTCTTGTACCTAGTTATATTATGAAGATATTTGCAGAGGGATTTGTAAATATATTATTCCTAGCCTGATTTATATGACATTTTATTAAAAAAAAACATGGCGAAAATCCATTTTTTAAGGCTATTGACAGTATATTCTGATTTACAGGATAACAAAAGTAGATACCCAAAAATCAATCTGTAATTTGTTCCTCATCTAATATGTGAACACAATGAAAAATAATTTTGAACCTGGCTTTATCGAATACTCAGATTTCGTCTTTTAAAATATATGCAAATTAGTGCATATTTAATTAGAGAATATCTATTTTGCATATTTAAACATTAAATTATAGAAAACTTGTAATAAATTTTTTTCTCATCTTAATTAGTTAATCAACTGGGAAAGTTTCATAGTGATATCTGGAAGATACATCTTCACCCTATTCATTCATTGGGTGATCCCGGGGAGTTAAAGCAGAATTTGAGGTAGCATTGTTTTGACCCTAATTACAAGTTTCCAGCAGCTTGTTGACCGGGTTGTCCACCCAGGTTGTGATCCTCAGACATCATAGATTTCATTTTTATATGACAACCTTTTACAGCAGCCCATGTCTGATTTCCTAAAAAACAGGTGTTTTGCCCCCTGGGTATGCAAAGAAATTACACATTACTGAGTGTTAGATTTTTTAGAGTCACTTATTTGCTTTAAAAAGTCTTTTTAAATGTCAATGACATCATACACATTCTACGAGCAGAGATACTGCGTTACGGCAATCCTTCAGTCACTGGTGCTTTCGCGCTCTGCACTTTCTTTTCTCTCGAGGCATCGACAGCACAGCTGACACAGTAAACACACGTCTAGAAGAGTTCAGCCCGCCTTAACATTCTCCCGCTTCGGACGCCACGATGCCATCAAGCGGTGTCTCTGTCGTAATCAGTCCTTCACTGACCAATCAGCGTTCATTAGGAGATCACAGGACTTAACTCCTTTCATTTTTACACATTGTTCTCTATCTAATAAATATGAGGATACCCATGCCAAAGCTTCAGGTGAAAATTGAAATGTAGACAATTTAGAAAGGAGAACTGTATGATTAACGGTATCAAAGGCCTTACGTAGATCTAAAAATATAGCCCCAACAAATCCTCCTTTGTCAACTTTAGATTTTATTTGCTCTATTAAATGTAAAGTAGCTGTTTCGGTAGAATGATTTACTCTGAAACCAAACTGCATACAATGTAGACCAAACTCAATGGTGTTAAGATGGGATGTCAGCTTCAAAAACAATCTTCTCTGCAACCTTTGAGAGTACTGGCAGTATGCTTATGGGTCTGTAGTTACTAACTTTATAATGGTCTCCAGATTTAAAAATAGGAGTAACAGTAGCTTTTTTCCACGCAGTAGGAAAAACACTACCTTCAAATGACAACTTAATTAAATGAGTGATGACCGGGGTTAAACTATCTTTGTGAGTTTTAACAACATAGTATCCAAATGATGAGCATCTTTACATTTTGAATTTTTCAATGAGCTAATGACTTTATTAACTTGCATTTCATTTGTCTTGATTAGATTAAAACTTGTACATACATCCTCAATTGGACTAATATGTATTTCCCTTTTTGAAAATGTATCCCCTAATTCTTTAACGGAGTCAATAAAACAATTATTAAAAATAGTAGCAATGGCACAATCATCTTCAATTAACATTCCCTTAACTTTAAGTTGAACATCTAAAATTTGGTAAAAGAGTATTTACGTTTTTCCAAATGAGCTTATTATTCCCTTTAGCCTCATTCATTAGATGAAAATAATAATTTGATTTGGCTACAAAGCCTATAATATCTCTACCAGTCCTAATAGCTTTCTTTAATGCTGAATCCCTATTCTTCATCAGCCTCCATAAATTCATATTGAACCACGGTAAAACATTCTTATGCTTGTTTTTTTTCTGAACACCAACAGTAAATTTATCTCTTACAGAATTAATTCTATTATAAAATGTATTACAACCGTAATCAATATCCTTGGAAGATAAAATATCATTCCACTCTAGATCTGCTATTTCTTCATCAAATGCTACTAATTTTCCTTTAGGTATACAACGACAAACATTAGTAGGAGTTACTATATTATTTTAAATCTGTTTTTCGTTAGTTTCCGTGCAACTAAGGTTAAATTGTGATCGGATAGCCCAGTGATCAAATTATAACTCTTGATTATCCTTTCAGGTTTATTAGCAAATATTGAATCTAACAGTGATTTTGAAGATATAGCAATTCTAGTTGGCCCTTTAATTAACTGATTTAGATTTCATTTATCTGCGACAATTTAAATTTTTTTCCTCTTTAATTTATCTTCCCAATTCCAATTAAAATCACCCATAAGAATTATTTCTTTGTTAAGATTACATTCTGTTAAAATTCCTGTAAGTTGATCATAGAATGTATTGTTAGCAGATACACATAGCATTCTTAACACATAAAACAATAAATGACATTTGAGGAGATAGAATCATTTTCAACCCCACAAATTCAAAATCATCAGCGGAGTTATACATGAGACGTTCACACTTACTGCTATCTTTAACATAAATTAACACTCCCCCTCCCCTTCCAGAAGATCTATCCCGTCTAAAACATTGATATCCAGGCATAATAAATACACTAGAAGATGATGATTGTTGCAACCACGTTTCAGAGATACAAAGGAATTCAAAGTTTGAATGGGATAATAAATGAGACAACTGTTCGCTCTTTGCAACAATGCTTTTTATATTCAAATGACCGCCAATAAGTCCTCTCGGTTTCACTTTCGGATCCCATAGGACCTTCGCATGATTAGCAGTCTATTATAACAGTGAATAAGAATTATATTTGCGTATAGACTCGGAAGTATGCGGACGTCTTTTTGTCGGGTGCTGTTGTGATGGTGAATCGTAATTTTAGAGCTCCATTGATCATGGCTTTTCAATCATGGTGCACGCGCTTAACTCAGAGTCAACCTACTCAGAGTAGATTGAACTTACTCATTTCAGCTGTTCTGAAACCGAAAACTCAGAGTTTCCCCATCTCAGGGTAAATCAACTCAGAGTTTAAGTTTTAACCTCCTTATTGAAACAGGCCCCAGTACAAAAAGTATTTGCATTTTAGCAAATCACACTATGCAATATACACAAATGTTCAGACCTTGAACTTGTTTATTGGTTACATGAGCCTACACATACATCTACTGCATAGGCAATCAGCATGACTAAACAAGTATAAAAACAAAGATACATAAGAACAACAAGTAAATACAAACAATAGAAAGTGTAATATAAAATAAGACAGTTCTAGAACTTAAGAAAATAGTATTTATTTTGCATAAAACATAAAAAACATTTTTCACAAGGCAATGAACAAATTATAAACTATACAACAACTTATCAATTCTTCATTGATAAACACCATTAAAATAAACATCTTAATTATGTTTGAGTGTGAACGAAAATGCCATGAGGAAGTGAACGCTGTTCCCTTCAGATGAACGCAGCGCTGCACAACAGTACAGATATAATACAGATATAACCTCCACCAGGAACACACACTTTCTTCCATCAAAAGCATGTAAAGCTCCCAGACAGGTCTGAGGTTCGCTTCAAGTAAATAGGATCTAAATTCGCACAGATAGTGTTTGTTACCCAACAAATGCACAGTCTGTCACTTGAGCTTGTCATTCATCTCTTGTGCTCTGCACTTTTGAGTAGCTCTTGCACGGGTTCTTGAAGCACGTGAGTGGAAGCGACACGGGCCATGAGAACGTGCAGGGAACCGTTGTTCTAACGTTCTTCTCCAGGAAGTTAAACAGCAGGTTCCACCACGTTCGGTTCAGGTAGTTGTAAGGAGACCCTCTCAAGGCCTACAAAATCAGGAGACAATCCAAAATGTGGTGGTTATTTTGGTCCAATTTGCCATTTAGCACGAACAAAACAATAACCTGTTTGTCAGCATGAACCTGTAGAATATGAGATATATATTTGTTTTAGCAGTTGTTTTAGCAACTGATTTGGTGCTCGAGAAACATTTCCAAAAAACGTATGCTTGGAACATTAAAATCAAGTGATTATTTATCATTAATTGTCAACAAAATTGTAGTTTTCCACGCTGGAAATCCAACCTCAAATTCAATCTACTGCATCTTCCCAGGTAAGAAGAGGTTGAGGGGAAGTCGAATGTTGCTTTTACCTGGTTGTTGGCCATGGTGTGGTACCAGTAGAAGAGGCGCGAGGTGATGAAATACGCCACCACTACATCCACGCTGTAATGCTCATGCGCTATCAGGATACAGACCACGCCCACTGCACTTAGCAACCAGCAGACCATGTGATAGCAACGCCAGAGCGGCGAGCGAGGCGAGTCTATGACACAATACAGTTCAAATGTCAGTTCAAAGCTAGACTAAAAACACATCTCTTTGACCTAGCATACACATAATATATTATAGACTTCTATAATTCAATATTAGGCTGCATAGATTAGGTCAGCCGGAACTGGGAACACTTCCCTTAAATCCTGATGTACTCGTTACATCATCATAAGAAGAATGGCATCTACGCTAATTTTAGTGTCTTTGTTTATCCCGAGGTTTTCCCGCAGCCGACCGGATCCAGGCCGTATCCAGATCTGACTAGGAGCTTTGCCTGGACCCGATGACAACGCAGTGCTGAAGTGCCAACTAGCCTCTCCCTATGGAGGATCCCTTTCCCACTCTACAGATAAAATGTTGTGATTCCGGTTCGCGTACCCACCCCGAAGTGATAAAATAAAACAAAATTCTGTATCAAATTTACAGTTACTGTAAATCCGGCCTCTAGTTCATAAACGCCAGAGGAGAACTGGCCCCCGACTGAGCCTGGGTTCTCCCAAGGTTTTTTTTTTCTCCATTAGGTCACCTGATGGAGTTTTAGGACACCAGTAGGTCACTTGATGGAGTTTTTCGGTTCCTTGCCACTGTTGCCTTTGGCTTGTTCAGTTGGGGATATTCAAAATAATTAGCCAAGCATTAATACCATTGATCAGCCCTACCAAACGTGGATGTTTTTTCACTAAGAAACAAACATTATGTTATTTGATTGATATTGTGAAGCTGCTTTGATGCAATTTATATTGTGAAAAGCGCTATATAAATACACTTGACTTGACTTGACTTGACAACAAACATAAAAGTTTAGTCACGCAAAAACAAAAAGACCTAGCAAGTAAAAGCTCTCAGTGCAAACATTTAGGCTTCTGAACACTCAATATTTAATCATAAAATAATTGCTGATACGTCAAAACACGATGAGACGCTATTGTTGATTTGATTAGTTTCAGTGGCTTGAATATTATTATATTTGCCTATTCTACACAACTTGTAACTTTGTATTAACCCACAAATGCAACAAAAATATAACATGAACTTATTTTTTTTTTTTTTTATATATAATTTAAAATAAACACCTGAGATCATCAATCGTCTGATGATGGCTCCTTGCTGGCTCGCCAGTTTTTTACATATAAAGAACGTTTCTTTTTAGTTATGTAGAAACTAATGTTTCTTTGTAGTTATATAGAGGGACATTCCATTCTAGTATTTTGAAAATGTTATGAGAACATTCTATTGTTATTACTGAAGAAATTTATTGAACAGTTATGGAAACGTTCCCTGTTAGCTGGGATGTTGTTATTCATTTGATCAAGAACTACAGTGTAAAAGTAAAGACCCGATCACAACTAAAGCAGACAAAAACTCCACTTTCGAAGGACCGTGCTCAAGAGAACTGTCCTTTTCATTAAGTTGAAAAAGACAGTAATGGTTTCCTCGTACTCACATTCCTGGACGAAGAGGAAGGTGAGGGTCAGCATGACCGTGTGGCCGCTGTACAGAAAGTCTCCACACATGAGATGGGAGCCTGTGATGGACAAACCTCCTCCAGACACCAGCTGCAAAACTCGCTTGATCTTGCCGTGAGAATCACCGTGGAGCTACAGAGAGAAGACCAGCATGAGGTAAAAGCATCAAAGATGCACTTCACCATTACACGCAAACAGCGAACAAACATATCAGACGTGGTTTTTAAGCTAACCAGACATTCAACATAATTTAACGCACGGTCGTCTGCTTTCCAAGCTAACAGTTCTGCCAAGGTTCTCTCAAAGTTGTGAACAAACGTTCTTCCAGTAACATTAATAGAACGCTTTTTCAAAGTTATCCGGTCTTTAATAATGTTCTCAAAATGTTATTTATACATCGTTCATGAAAAAAAAAATCTGAAACGTTTTAGTTAGAAACTTGTTTCAGAATCTTCAGAGAATATTCAAAAGTAACGTTCCCATAATGTTTGAAGAATGATAAAATGGAATGTTCACATAACATGTTGGATGTTCAGGAACATTCAGGAATAATAGTTTTATTCCTAATGGGAATGCTAGCAGATTATATATTTCATTAGCTGTGTTTTTACTATGCATCGAGATATATATGTAAGAATGCGGTTGCATTTTGTAAGTTTTAAGACGCATTTAGTGGTGTTTATATAAGCCAAAAATCGCACAATTAACCAGTTTTCTCCTACAATTTAAATGAACCTTTTCCCCATTAGCATTTTTTCTTTCAAAAGTTGCCAGCCACTGCCAGCATTTTTGATCATTTTCACAAAACTTTAATGGCCCCATGATATTTTGTTGTATGAATATCTGAACATGCAATATTGCAAAAGAAGAAAAGCGCCTTTAAGCGCTTTTAAACAACAAAAAAACTTTTTATTCTAGCTTCATGCATTCTTTTTTATCAACACTTGAATGTGAGTAAGTTTCATAAAAGAGCAACATTTTGAACAAAAAGCTGATAAAATCACATTTTGTTCAAAGACTACAACGTGCATCAGCAATGCTTTTATCTCTCGCTTCTTGTGTCTTGATCCGGAGATTCTACTATTCTGTTGGTGGAGCAGCACTCACCTTCGGGGCGCACTCCATGTGCATGCTGGGAACCGGAAGAGTTGTGATGTACATGGTCACCATACGGTACAAATACAACATTCCCTGAAGGAAGAAAAACCTTCGGCCCACGATGGCTCTGTCAACACAACGGGACACGGGAGTTATGGGACTGAGTTGAGTTTGTATTTACTACTGCAGAGCATACGTCACATGTTTTATAAGTCGAGGCAGTGATTGGGAGTAACTAAATAAAAGTAGCAATGCTGCTAACTAGGGCTGTGTAATATGGACAAAATAATCATATTGAGATTTTTTAATAAATATTGCAATTGCGATTTTATTTACGATTTTGGCATTTGTTTTTGCTTTTTGAAACATGCTACATTCTAAATGTATTCAGTGCACAAGAAGTGCATAACAAGACATTTCACAATGCAACAGTATTAACAGATTGATAAACAAAACTGTAATAAAACGGTCTTTAAAAACGACAACAAAATAAATGAAGGTTAACTAACCTAAATTCCAGTCATAACAATAAATAAACTTCAAAATTGTTTTTGTGCACACATTTCACAATGAAATATAATTACTGTACAGTTTGTGTTATTACAGTATTACTGCTTGATAAACAAAATTTTAATACATTTTATCTTTAAAACAGACAACATAAAACAAATTAAGATTGACTAACCTAAACTTCAGTCATAACAATAAATAAAAACTAACAAAAATCAAAACCAAAAAGTAGATTGTTATATAGGCTAATGGACCGTATTTCACTTCAACGCCTGCCTAACATTTATCATTCCTTCAGGAATAGCAACTCTTTTATAGCAACATATTAGTCTTTCGGAAGCCGTCTTTACTGGCGATGTACGCAGGCACCATGTCTTTGCATATATGATATTGCGTCTGTAATTTCTTTGTGCCGTTTTGATCCGAATTCTCATAAGACGTGACGCTTGCAAATGCTTGAGCGGTCGGTTCAGGCTGGCTTTGAGGTGTGCTTTTCGATGGGCTTTGTCGACATGCATTGATCATACAGTTTTTTATGCCATTGTTTTAAGTTGGAACAGGGTTGTAGTATTTCCCCGTTTCATTGCAATAATCATTTCACAGGTCTTGTAAGTGACCTTGCTCTGTGACATCCTCTCTCCTGAATTCAAAATACTCCCAAAGACTGATGTTGAATTTCTCTTTCGCACCAAATCATTTTTCAGGGTTTCTACACACTAGTCAAGTCAAATTTAAGGCTTTTAAATACCTTTTTAATACCCGAAGAAATCAAAATTAATACCATGCATTAGGGGTGTGCAATATTGACAAAATATGTCTCGATATTTTAAAGGTAATATTTGCCACCTTAAATAGATTTCCAGGGGCATTTTCACCTATATATGGACATTTGTAGATGTAATCATCAACTTTTATGTCAAATTCTAACATTCAAATTAAATTATATTAGAATAATTACACAATACCACTGTTACCAGTCAAATTAAATCATTAAATCAAAATCCATCTTCGCAGAGGTGACAGAAGTGGCATCAGATCTGGCATTAATATTTTTAGACTCCATTTACAATTGCATAAATAAAGCTATGAGATCGTTAAAATTAGAAATCAGTTCATATTAAAGGGTACTAAATGTGAAACTAAAACTGCCAGTAGGTGTCTTAATAAGTGAGTCGATTTGATCAAACGGCTGATTCATTCGGGAGAGAAACAAGTGGTTGTTCATTGAATCATTAAATTGATTCGTTCAAAACGCGGATTCTATTAAAAAAATCATCAGTTTGTTGCATTGAGACTCTGCTATGGCTTCATTTTGAAATTCTCATAAGCGAAATAAAGGGAAAACAAAGAATATTGACAATATTGTTTATAAAATGTGTGTTACACGATGTTAATTTATTGTTAATTTAACTGTTTTATAAAATAAAAGTCACATTTGCAATTGTGCACGGGAAAACGGCACTCTTGCTGAAGTGATATTGTAGGCCTATGATAACAACATAATATAATATAAATACGAGACAAAAACTAATTTGGGAACATGCCTATAACCGTACACATCACGCAGTGGAAGCACGAGAGACAAAAGCGATGTCAGCTCGCAGTGCCTCGTTCATCGTTAAAACAATGATTACAATATCATAATAGACAATACACATCGCACACAAAGACTGAACTTGAACAATTGAACGGACATTTACCAGCTTGCTTCTCCTCTGTCTCGCGCGCAGGAGACAGACGCAGTGCCGCCGCGAATGTGACGCGCACTGTCACGTGAACAAGCAAATCCACAAATTAAAAAAAAAAAAAAAAAACTTTATTATCCATCAACCAGTGATAGAAATTTGTCTTTGGCTAAAAAGGCTCACATATACACAATACAATCACACGCACATCATCACAAATTAAAATTGTTACAAGGAAAAAAGTAGGCCTTCCTCACACTATGTAAATCAATAAAGGCTCAAGTCCAATATACTAATGAACCTTTTTAGTCTTATTTAAAATATAAATAGCAGTAGGAATAAAAGAGTTCCTGTAAGCTTTCTTTTTGGCCAAAGAAACTCTAAAGCGGCAACCTGAGGAGCTGACCAGAGGATGACATGGAGTCTGCTTTCCTCTTACTGCACAATTATAGAGGTCTACTAGTTGAGTCTGTATATAATCTTGAATCCCACTCATTTTAGATGCCTGTTTGATTACTCTGGATCGTTTTTTCTTATTTTTAGCAGAAACGAAATCAAACCAAGATGCAATATTAAAGGTCATAACTGATTCAGCAAGAGAGTGATACACTGTTATCATGATATTCTGTCTTACATTAAAACTCTTCAACCTTCTCAAGAGAAATAAGCGCTGTTGAGCTTCCTTATAGACGATATTCACATGTTGAGAAAAGGAGAGATGCCTATCAATCTCTGCGCCCAAATATGTGAAGGATAATTAAGAAAAATAAATAAAACAGTATGCTAATTAGATGGTTCTACATTTAGATATGTCTAATTTAAATTGCCATTGAAAATTTAAGACCTTTCATAAGTAAAGACTTTTTGTGGCCTTAAATAAAAAAAATCGAATTCAAGACTTAAGGATCCGCGGACACCCTGATTTTTATTCTGACCTGCATCCATAATTTATGTTCTTTCCTCCCGCTCGCCTATTCTGTTCTCCCGCTCGGCTTCGTCGTAATTTGCGGTGCGCTGAGCTGAGCTCTGATTGGTTAACATCTTAAACATGCACACAAGAACATCGCAGTATTCTGAATTAAAATATAAATAAATTAATAAATAAAATCTCAGCCTTATGCGGTTTAGAAATCACATGTGCTCAAATTGTGATTGTTTTGCGATTGCGATTAATTGCACAGCCCTACTGCTAACTTAACCCCTTTCCTCCTGTGGTGAAAATCCAGCTTGTATGTGTCTATGTGGTGTTTTTAATACGCTTTAAGACACACATGTGTAAGTTCATAAGTCGGCAGCATTGCTGAGTATTTTCTGCTTAAAACTGGTGTTTCTGACGTCACAAACTACCTTGTAACCAATCAGATCAACGTGTGATCGTCAACCAGTGGATCTCTGAGTGAGTGAGTGGAGGCGGGGCTCATTTGCATATTCATATTACCACGTATACTCAATGAGGCAAGGGTGTCGAGTTACATTCAAGATATTTTAAGCCACAAATCTTATTTAAAGGAAAAACGTTTAAAGATGTCATTTGTGATCAAAGGTGATTTTTAAGGGATAAAATTGACTACAGGGGGGCTTTAAGACCCGTTCTCACCATGCACAATAACTTAAAAATCGTTCTAAATATAAAAGAATAGCAGAGTCCACACCACAACAAGAACGATAACGGCACAGAGAAACTATATCGCTGGAATCACTTTCAGAATTTTTTTCAGCTGATGAATGATAAAAACATTGATAGCCAATCAGAATCCATGCTGCTTTAAAGAGAATTTAAAGCAACAGACGACAAAACTGCAGTGCAGTTTTATTCCCACAGTACTTTAAAATTACAATCCTACTATACAGTGCAACAGTAAAAATCTCATTATCTCTGTATAGAAATAGAGATGAGTGAGTTGACGTAGTGTAACAGCGCAGCGCTTCTGTGTCGTACATCACACGCATCACACACACGACCAGCGTCGGCCAATCGTGAGCCTGCGTGTGACGTACGAAACAGAAGCGCTGCGCTGTTACATTACGTCAACTCACTGGAGGCCCACACAGAAGGAACTTAATAGTTGAAT
Organism: Meda fulgida; assembly: GCA_030578275.1. Taxonomy (NCBI): domain Eukaryota; kingdom Metazoa; phylum Chordata; class Actinopteri; order Cypriniformes; family Leuciscidae; genus Meda; species Meda fulgida. The sequence continues at coordinate 28,189,306 of CM060638.1, forward strand.
AAAGTTTGTTATTTTTGCACACAAAAAGTATTCTTGTTGCTTGATAAACTTACGATTGAGCCACTGTCTATTTTAACGATGTCTTTACTAACTTTTTTGTGCCGGCAAGTTTCAGTGATCCAGCTCTTAGATTTAATCAAAAATACCATAAAGGTATAGCAGAGGATTTTCTTTTTCCGGGTGGGTAGCCTATACTATTGGTCCACCTAAGTGTCAATCATTCTGATATGTTTACGTAAGGCCGTCGTACGTGCTCGTCCCTATGTAGTTTTGGCTTTCTGCGCATGCGCACTTTCAGGTGTGTTATGTGTGATGAGTTACGGTTTCAGCCATTCCTTTGAAAATGGCTGAGGGTCGAAAGAGAAAAAATGTATACGAAGTCTATGATAAGAAGAGAAAGGCCGCAGAATATAGAAACAAGACCAGAGTGATTTGAGGTGGATATTTCACACGCTGGCGTGCACAGGTTGGGCTTCCCATGATGCCGCAGTCACGAAGATTCTACTAGACAGGTAAAGTTTGTCATGCTATTTGGAGAAATCCATTTAAAATCACTGCTAGTAAAAGTTAATGTAAGCTATGATTAGCGATGCTAATAGGCGTTCCCTCTCGGGAGCAAATAGAGAGTAGCGCATGTGCTTTTTTAAAAGAATTGGAGAGGGCGGGTCTTCTCTAAAATTCGGAAAGATCCTCCGCTATACCTTTAATTTGTGTTGCGAAGATGAACGGAAGTCTTACAGGGGTTTGGAACGACATGAGGGTGAGAAATTACTGACAGAACTTTCATTTTTGTGTGAACTATCCCTTTAAACGTGGCGTAATTTTGGTTTTATTCCGATAAAAAAAGAGCAAACGCTTTCACCAAACGCTCACCTGTGCTTGAGGAAGAACCATTGGATGAACCACAGAGCCACCAGGATCATTCCGTTCACCTCGGTGACGGAAAATGCCCACTCCGCACGCGGCACGTAATCGAAGAACTTGTCCGGTAACGGCGGGCTGATGGACTTATCCGGGACTCTCTCGTGGATGATGGTGATCATGACGGTCGTAAGGACGAGGTTAAAACCAGCCCAGATGAACGCGATTCCCGTCTTCCACCATTCCGCCGGCAGCCGAGAGACGCCGGACTCCGGGATGGTGATGCGGATGTAATCCTGGTTTTTCCGCAAGGCTTTCCGGAAACCCCGCGCCAAACGTGTCGGCTTGCTGTCGGCAACCTGATTGCTAGTGGGCGTGTCCGGAGAGGGGCGTGTCTGTCCGGTTTGGGGGCGTGTCCTATCATCCACCATCACCATCACATGGTAGTCGCCGTTGTCTTGGTCATCTTGTTCTTCCAGGAGTTGAGATGCTGCCATCGCTTATACACTAAAACAGAGCGGAATACTATTTAATATTAAATACATTATTTCATGTAATGTTGAAAAGAATATGCAGTATGCCACAATAAACATAAGTCAAACTGCTATCACATGAACTCAATGTGAACTCATTTAATTCAATGTATTTCTTGCAGTTTCTGTGTAATTCTGTAATTAAAAAATATTGAAATTGTTTCTACACCAATTCTTTCAGTATGCATGCGTGTGGAGGATTCAATAAATGACCACTGTTGATAAATTGTGAGAAGGAGGGATTATTTTGGAGTCCTAAGGACAGTAACAGAACAGATACAGTAAATAAGCTGTTGTTGTGTTGGACAGCTGAAAGGCACAGTAAGACTTGCCGCTAGTAGCCATTTTACGAATATAATTACGTTCAACGTCCGCCTAATCCCTGAACTTGAACATTTTTAACGTTACAATCTCATTCGAATAAAACAGCCGCGAGTGCTGAATTACTACTCATACAGGTCCATTTATTGGACGAATTAAAATTGTGTGGTGGTAACACAGCGCTGTTTTACTTGGTCAAAACAATCATACTAAGTGTGTTGAAACTTGAAAGTTATGTTATATCGTTACTGCTATGATAATGAGCCGCTTGTATTGCATTAAGCCATTAATATGAGAATATAATTTGTAATGCCTTGTGTTGCTAAATGGCATGCATAGGCTATCGAATGGTGGAGAAAATGCTGTATTACTGTTCCCATAAATAAATCTCTCGATTACTCTCAGTATTCTGTTAGACACTTGACAGAATAGCGTTGTCTTTTAAACATGTGACTTGCGGTTAAATCAAGAAAACAAGGGATTCAAACAATAAGACTAGCCATGTTGAGCTATATAACAACCATTAGTTTTCTGTTAATAAATGTATCCAAACCTGTCTAATAAAACAAGTCATATTAAAGCATCTTTGGTGTTTCCATGGTTTCGACAGAATAATCAAGGGTAACGCGGATATGCGTGTTACACTGGTTAAAATAGCTGATTTCTCTGGACATTGTTGGGATAAAGTACATACACAAGTCAACACAATATAGATCACTGTTCTAGTGTTTTTTGGATATTTTAAATCTTGTGCCTTAAAGTCACATAGCTTGGTAAAATTGACATTGTACCCAAAAAAAATGCATGTGTGTGCTATATAATCAAAAACATTATACAGGCGAGATTGTCAATTTATTCATCATTCCATCAATTTCTGACACGGTTTTCCATGTGTATTGTTATAATATCACTCTATGGAAGCTGTAGTGTTGATTTAGTTCAGTCCTTGGGCGTTTCAGTGTGTGTGTTTGTGTCAGAGTAAATCTAAAACACACCCTGAAACCTGACACACATTCACCTTTCTCTTTCAGATCTCTCTATGGACTGGCCCCACAGCAGTCTGACCGGTTTGTGCCGTTCTGAAGGGAAGCTCAAGCCCTCATCTAGATTCTCCCCGCTGAACCCCAGAAATTAATTAGACTTCATATCCATATCAGTCTAACTGAGGAAGGCATATGAAATATTTAGGCGTGTCCCAATTCTTATGCACTATTCTATGCAGTTTAGAAGTGTAAATAGGGTTCACACTGATAATTCCCACCACATGAAGTGCACTTCAAATACACAGATAATGTTAACTTCTATACCTTCATTTTTTGAAGTGCTTTCACTAGTGCTTAGGTCTGTATTCCAAAACATTCATGAATTACAACATTTAAAGGGTTAGTTCTCTCAAAAATGTCGAACACAATCAGAGTTATATTAAAAAATATCCTGGCTCTTCCCAGCTTTATAACGGGAGTAAATAGTACCTGAGATTTTGAAGCGCATTAAAAGTGCATCCATCCATCATAAAAGTAATCCACACAACTCCAGGGGTTAGTAAAGGCCTTCTGAAGCGAAGCCATGTGTTCTTATAAGATAAATATTCATATTTATAACTTTATCAACTATTGTCACTAGCTTCCGGTAACAGCCGTACGTGACTCTAGGGATAATTTATAAAGTTATAAATATGGATATTTCTCTTAAAACAAAAAAACAACAACAAAAAAAAAATCACATCGCTTTGCTTCAGAAGGCCTTTACTAACCCCTGGAGTTGTGTGGATTACTTTTATGAAGGATGGATGCACTTTTATGCGCTTCAAAATCTCACGTACTATTTACTCCCATTATAAAGCTGGGAAGAGCCAGGATTTTTTTTTAACTCTGTGTTTGGCTAAAAGAAGAAAGTGGTATATATCTAGGATGGCTTGAGGGTGTATAAATTATGGGATAATTTTTATTTTTGGATGAACTAACCCTTTAAGTTCAGATCTGTTCTCAAAAAGGGGTTGACAGTAAACAGGGTTAAGAAAAAACACCACAGAATCATATGGTACATGTTCGAAAACATAAAACCATGCAACGATTTAGTCAGTGCTGTCTTGTGAAAGTCACAGGATTTTTGACTCATTGCGTGTAAATGTTTGACAGGTAATTGATCTGACTTGACAGCATTGTTGAGCTGCAGCAGAAGTCATTGAACTCACACACCTGTGCCCGCGCACACAACCCACGGCGCGCCCCCGAGCTCAGAGTACTTCATCATCATCATCATCATCATCATCATCATCATCGGAGGCCAAAAAAAAAAAAAAAAAGTTCCGGGCCATCCTAATGGAATGATGATCGATCCGGATCAGCGCGTGGCTGCCGGTAAAACCATCTCAAGATCCCGAAATAAACACAAACACAAACACAGAATGTGTCTGAAAACTCACTATAGCTGCCTACTACACATCAGAAACGCCTCAAAACGCGGTCTTGGTAGAAAACTAACTAGGTTTTGTGACATTCTCATGATTCTAACCCACATCAGATATAGCATCGCAGTTTTTACTTAAACGTTTATCAATTCATACGCAAAGCAACAAAAACAATCAAGAATCACTTTACATACCTGATGAAAGTTACAATCCAGCGCGACACACACATAAAACAGCGTTAATAAATCAAAAAACGAGACCGAGTGATGTGACCAGACGAGTTACCTGTTCAACACCGGAACACTCACTGAACCACGGTTATGGGGGTGTGCGTTAACCCCGCCCACACCTGCAGCCACGCCCACGCGGGCTCAGAACCACGCCCACTACATGCAGCATTGCGTCAGAGTATTACAAATTACAAAACAATTCGTGTTATACAATACTCGCCTCAGGAATGAGACCGGAACTCCTTCAGAAATGTATTTACTCCTTTTACTCTTTCAGAAATGCTTTCAGAATGTATTTAAATATATATTTGTTTGAACATTGTTTACCTTTTGCCATACCTTATTGTTAACCTACCTTTGTTTTCTTGTACTCTTGTATGCAAGTATATTTTCATAAGCATAAAAAAAAGAAAAAGTGCACATTTTATTAATTTGGTAACTTTACAATAAGGTTCATTAGTTAACAACCTTAGTTAACATGAACTAAGAATGAACAATACTTCTTTAGCATTTATTAATCTCAGTTAATATTCATTTCAACATTTACTAATATGTTATTATCAAAGGTTGTATTTGTTTGCATTATTTAATGCACTGTGAACCAACATGAACTAACAATGAACAGCTGGATTTTTATTAACTAACATTAAGAAAGATTACTGTAACAAACGTTTTGCACATTGTTAGTTAATACAGTAATTAACATGAACAACCCTTATTGTAAAGCGTTACCATTATATTACTATATGTCGATATATAGATTATTCTATTTATGCGAGTGCTTTGTGCAAAAACAACATAATTTACCATTTTATTGGAAAAATATGAATCTCCATTACATGTGAGCAAGCAAAGTGTAGCTTTCAAATCTCTCAGATTTCATAAAAATGATCTTCTTCGTGTGTTCTGAAGATGAACTAAAGACTTGTGGGTTTGGAAAGACACGAGGGCGAGTAAATAAAGACAGAATTAAAATTTTGGGGTGAATTAGCCCTTTAAAAGTGCCAAAAATACTGTATTTCTGAATGATTTTGATCTTTATCACAGTGTCTAAAATGATAAATTGACTCATAAAGCCCTTCTATAGAATGTTTTCTTGTACTCATGAAAACAAATTCCCATAAATATTACATATTATATTAATTGCATCTGTTATATTTATTATATCATCAATACAATAAATATACTTTCAGCGTCTTTTATTTATGTGAGTTCACTGTTAAACATGTTAATGCAGAACACTGAGGCTTTTGGTGGTTTTTATTGATTTATTGGAGGGATTTTGATCATGAATGACAGGATGACTGTGTTGATGAGCTTTTATTTCTATTTGATCCCGCCGTTGGTGGTGTTCGGGGCCCGGCAGAGGCCCTTCCCACGCACTTCAAAAGCCACGCCCTTATACGTGGCCACGCCCTTCGCATCCGTGCTCAGGTCGGGCAGTAAACGCTCCCAGATCCGCTGTTTGGGATTCAGCTCTTTCTCTGGTTCACCTGCACATCACAGACACTCCGTCACACACTCTGATGGCTGTTTGCAGTGTTGAGGGTTACTCATTACAAGTAACTTGACTTATGTAATCAGATTACTTTTTAAGTAACTAGTAAAGTAACGCATTGCTTTTTCAGTTTACAACAAAGTATCCAAGTTACTTTTTTTCAAATGAGTAAAGCTAGTTACTTTTTCACATTTATTGACTGACAGGTCTCCTGTCCTTATGTTGAGAGAAATAAAGTGATGTGATGTGTGCGCTGTGTGTGTGTGTGTGTGTGCGTGTGCGCGTGTGCGTGTGTGTGTGCTGTGTGTGTGTGTGTGTGCGCGCTGTGTGTGTGTGTGTGTGTGTGTGTGTGTGTGCGTGTGTGTGCGCTGTGTGTGTGTGTGTGTGTATGTGTGCGTGTGCGTGTGTGTGTGTGCTGTGAAAACATGATGGTTATTTTAGTTCTAGACTAAATGTGAACGTGCATTTACTCATCTCACTGACACAAAAACATTCAGTATTCCTCAAAATGAATAAAACAGTAAAATACAATCTCAGAATTTTACGCAAAACTTTTATAATTAACTATATTAAATCACACAAATATACTTTATGTATTTAATCTCACTTTATTAACCAATGTCTTTGCTGCTGAGCTTCAATGATCTAATTAAACCACTAATCAGATTCTATGTAGATTCAGTACACTAATTAGATTCAGAAAATAAGAGTGTTGAACTTCTGCTGTATTATATTGTTCTGTAATCCAGAATATCAGCAGGAGAGTGTTTGAGCGGCGCCCTCTACTGTACAGGAGTAAACATGCGTTTCCATCAGCCTGAGGATTATTCACTTTACTTGTGAAAGGGTTTTAACATTTGCCAAAAATACTACTTTTTTTTTGTTATTAAAAAACAAGCAAGC
>CM060638.1:28203561-28208561 GCA_030578275.1 Meda fulgida
ATTCAAGTTTATAAAGAACTTTAAGCATTAAATACAAACTCAGACACAATATTGTAGCAAAAACGGAACATATTTACAACACAAGTGTCAGAAACATTTGATGATCGCAATAACACGGTGAGGAGTGAGAAAGAAATGAACATCAATAGAAGCAGATAAAAAAACAGGAAAAATATTTATTATTATTATTATTAATTATAAATAATTTAAATGACAAGACCACTGATAATACAGATTTACTAACACTAATTATTGCTGATCTAATGATGTATAAAAACATAAACATTGATCAAACCACTGAAACAAACACGTGTATGTTGAACCTCACGTCACCTTTCACCTCCAATATTGAATTTCGAAATAGTCTTTTGCAATATTCCTTCAAATAAAATTATATGTATGATTTTGTGACATTATTTTAAAGACAATGAAGCACAATTTCCCTATAATAAAAATACAAATAATTATAATATATATACAGGTGAAACTCGAAAAATTTGAATATCGTGCAAAAGTTCATGTATTTCAGTAATTCAAATTAAAAGGTGAAACTAATATATTTAGTATATAACTATATACATATGCATGATTATACTTTTCAGAGGACATTTATGTATTTAAAAATCCTGTTTTTATTGATTTCATGTAATATTCTAATTTTCTGAGATTTTGAATTTGGGGTTTTCATAAGCTGTGCCATAATCATCAATATTACAACTTTTCACGATATTCAAATTTTTCGAGTTTCACCTGTATATATATATATACACACACACACACACACACACATTTGTAATCTAAATTATTCAACCCCATCGCAAATCATGTTTATTGGTAAAATTTTCAGACTTTCAGCTGTTTGCAATGAACAAATTTCTTTGTGAGTTATTTATTCACAAAACTAAATAGCTCAACACAACAAATGTTTCAAGTGGTTTCCCCAAATTCAACTGAAAATGCAACTTTTAAAATTATTCACCCCCTGAATAGACATCCCTCACAACAGCAAAAATCGGCTAAATTGTCTTAAACACATGTGATGCAACTCATCAAGGGCTTCATGAGCGGCACCAGGTGTGCTTGAGCTAGAACACATGAAACATCTGAACTGGCCAGGTTTGTTGAGTGTCACGTTTGACTGCACGTTGGAAATATGTCAGAAGAATGAAGTTAAGAGAAGATATCATCGCCCTTCACAAACCAGGAACAGGATACATAAAGATACAAAGCCACTAAATGTTCCTAGAGACACCAGCAGATCTCTGAGATGGCAGGATCAGAAAAACTCTCGAGTGACTGAGGAACAGTAAGTTACGCATGCCAGGACTACACCACTACTGACACAAAAACTACAAGAAAAGTGCTCAGATTCACATCAATAAGCCACCGTGGGTTCGGGATTCAGTTCTGTGGAGCGATGAAACTTGGGTCTTATCTAGCGATCTGTCATTTTCTAAAAAAAAAAAAAAAATGATATACTTATATACCACTAATGCTCGTCCTGCGATGCGCCGCACATTACGCAATCACGTCACGTGTAACGGTCACTTAGTGCATTTACGGTAATTTGAGGTACAATGACCACTGCGCGTGTGTGTAGAGTGTGTCTGAAATAGATGTGACGTGAGCAGGAGAAGAGATAACCGCTCTGCCGACTTCTGTACACTTTTTTTATTTCCCTTTCTATTTGTGGCCGGAGCTGAATGTTTATTTGTCTGCTTTTCCTCACTCGATCCCCATGTATGCGGATGAGTGTGACGTTCAAGTCATTTTATTGAACCCGGGGTAAATACGGCATCTCTCGTCTCTCGTGCGTCTTTTCCTCCGACACCACATGTTGTTCTTCTCTCTGGGAAACAACATCCAACTTTGCGTTACACACACGTGACCTTTCGACGTGATGATGTAATGTGTGGCGCATCACAGCTAGTGCAAGATGAGCATTTGTGGTTAAAAAGTATATAAATGTTTATTTTGTGTATAAAATGGCGTCTGGTTTGTCTAGATGAGACTCTTATTCCTCGGCTGGATCGTGTCGAGACTTTGAAGCTGCACTGAAACTCACATCTGGACCTTCAAACTGTTGGACCCCATTGAAGTCCATTATATGGAGAAAATCCTGGAATGTTTCCTCAAAAACCTTCGTTTCTTTTCGACTGAAGAAAGAAAGACATGAACATCTCGGATGACGTGGGGGGAGTAAATCATCAGGAAGTGTTTATTCTGAAGTGAACTACTCCTTTAAGCACGGAGGGGCTCGTGATGCTGCGCGGCTGCTTCACATCCTCGGGCAGTTTCCATTACTTTTGTTTGATTTGTTCAAAATGAAAAGTCTGTAAATTTTGCCAATAAACTGGGGGTTGAATAACTTCGATAACAACTGTGTGTATATATATATACCATTAACTTGGAAAACAAACACAATCTAGTGAGTATGTGTGAGTGTGTGTGTGTGAGTGTGTGTGAGTGTGTGTGTGTGAGTGTGTGTGTGAGTGTGTGTGTGTCTCTCTCTGTGTGTGTGTGTGTGTCTCTGTGTGTGTGAGTGTGTGTGTGTGAGTGAGTGTGTGTGTGAGTGTGTGTGAGTGTGTGTGTGTGTGAGTGTGTGTCTCTCTGTGTGTGTGTGTGTGTGTCTGTGTGTGTGTCACTGTGTGTGTGTGTGAGTCTGTGTGAGTCTGTGTGAGTGTGTGTGTGTGTGTCTCTGTGTGTGTGTGTGTCACTGTGTGTGTGTGTGTGTGTCTGTGTGTGTGTGTCTGTGTGTTTATCAGTGTGTGTGTGTGTGTGTGTGTGTGAGTGTGTGTGTGTGTGTGTCTCTCTCTGTGTGTGTGTGTGTGTGTGTCTCTGTGTGTGTGAGTGTGTGTGTGTGTGTGAGTGAGTGTGTGTGTGAGTGTGTGTGTGTGTGAGTGTGTGTCTCTCTGTGTGTGTGTGTGTGTGTGTGTGTGTGTGTGTGAGTGTGTGTGTGTGTGTGTCTCTCTCTGTGTGTGTGTGTGTGAGTGTGTGTGTGAGTGTGTGTGTCTCTCTCTGTGTGTGTGTGTGTGTGTCTCTGTGTGTGTGAGTGTGTGTGTGTGTGAGTGAGTGTGTGTGTGAGTGTGTGTGTGTGTGAGTGTGTGTCTCTCTGTGTGTGTGTGTGTGTGTGTGTGTCTGTGTGTGTGTCACTGTGTGTGTGTGTGAGTCTGTGTGAGTGTGTGTGTCTCTGTGTGTGTGTGTGTCACTGTGTGTGTGTGTGTCTGTGTGTGTGTGTGTGTGTCTGTGTGTGTGTGTGTGTGTGTTTATCACTGTGTGTGTGTGTCTCTGTGTGTGTGTGTGTCACTGTGTGTGTGTGTCTGTGTGTGTGTGTGTGAGTGTGTGTCTCTCTGTGTGTGTGTGTGTGTGTGTCTCTGTGTGTGTGTGTGTGTGTGTCTGTGTGTGTGTCACTGTGTGTGTCACTGTGTGTGTGAGTCTGTGTGAGTCTGTGTGAGTGTGTGTCTCTGTGTGTGTGTGTGTCACTGTGTGTGTGTGTGTGTGTGAGTCTGTGTGAGTCTGTGTGTGTGTGTGTGAGTCTGTGTGAGTCTGTGTGAGTGTGTGTCTCTGTGTGTGTGTGTGTGTCACTGTGTGTGTGTGTGAGTCTGTGTGAGTCTGTGTGTGAGTGTGTGTGTGTGTGTGTGTGTCACTGCTCTGTCCGGTTGTCTCTAGCACCGCAGGCTCCTCGTCTCAGACTGAAATCATCCACTGTGATTTCTCCATGTTTCCCTCGCCGTCTCTCTGCCTTCAGCACAATCTGATACACAACAGCATCCGTCAATAAACTACAATCATAATGAACATAGGCCTAATCAATCATCAGAAACGGCAGGATCGATACTATTATAACATACTAAATGCTATTTACACAGCTTTGGTTTTAATGTTTTAAACCAACAAATTAAGTCAAATGATAACTCCAGTTTTTCATGGTTTTGATTTTGAAAATCAATGAAAAATCAACAAAATGTTGCATGTTTTGAAATCCTGCATAATTTGCCATTTAACTGCAAATTAATCTAAAAAGCACAGAACTGCTTAAAGTCATTAACACGTTAATGTGATAAAGAAACATACCGATTAATTCAGTCTACGGTGAAGATTTTTTATTTACATTTGATTATTGAATATCTATAGTAATTTGTAAATAAATACTAAATCTACCTGAAAAACTTAAAGCACTCATTATTTCATTAGAATCATTGTCTTATTGTTTGTCATTTTCTTTGGTATTATTTTTATAACAAAAAAATAACAAATTAAAGTTGTCAGAATTTGGTAAGACACAAAAATAAACTAGCTTTTCTGTCATGTGTGACTATTGTACATCTAGTTTCATACATAATATGGTCTATTTGATATTCTAATTATTAAAAGAAATCAGGAATGAACTGGTTCAGCGTTTTAAGTAAAAGAATATGTATTACACATAAAATCTTGGGTTATTTTTCGACCCCAATCCTGGGTTGAGCCTTCTGCGTCAGTTTTATGGGTTATTTTTTCAGTGTTTGGGTAGTTTTTGTGTCTCCCAGATCCTGGGTCAGACGTAACAACCCCGTGTTTGGGTAGTTTTTGTGTCTTCGGGTAAAATACAGGTTTGTGTACATTTTATTTTATCTATAAATTCGTTATTGTTCTGTATATCGTTTAATTTTCTGCACAGTAACATACAGGGGCGCGATGCGAGTCTCCTAAACGAGTGCCGCTTCGATCTTTTAGCGTGATGGAAACGCCTGATGCCTTGCATAAAATGTTATGACTTTATTCAAAAAGAAATAGAATATAAATAATAAGAACTGATTGTTTATGGCCAGCTTATGGAGTCAGGCACAGCATATTTGTGGCGGTCTGAAGTTAGAAGTTCCCGCTGAACAGGACACGAGATACTTCTATTTGTTAAAGGAGCTTAAATGTATGCAGTATGTATTCAAAAATAAATAAAATATGATAAAAAATAAAGGAAATATCATGCAAACCAGTGGTTGTGTGGATAATTTTTTTTT
>CM060638.1:28213561-28218561 GCA_030578275.1 Meda fulgida
GAAATTGCATTTCTCATTTTTATCTTTTGATTTGTGAGTGTAAAATTACAGTAAAAAATTATGGAGTAATAGAGTAAATTAATACTGAAATTACTATTTCTAATTTTTAAATTTAAATTTTTGAGTAAAATTACAGCAAAAAATTATGAGGTAGAGTAAATGAATAATAAAATTAATTTTAAATTTTTGCTGTAATTTTACACTAAATTTACAAGATAAAAATTATAAATGTAGAGTAAATAATGAAATTTCATTTCTCATTTTTATCTTTTGATTTGTGAGTGCAAAATTACAGTAAAAAATTATGGAGTAATAGAGTAAATTAATACTGAAATTACTATTTCTAATTTTTAATTTTTAATTTTTAAATGTGTAAAATTACAGCAAAAATTATGAAGTAGAGTAAATGAATAATAAAGTTAATTTTTGCTGTAATTTTACACTAATTTTACAAGATAAAAATTATAAATGTATAGTAAATAATGAAATTTAATTTCTCATTTTTATCTTTTGATTTGTGAGTGTAAAATTTCAGTAAATAATTATGAAGTAAGAGTAAATTAATACTGAAATTACTATTTCTAATTTTTAAATTTTAATTTTTGAGTGTAAAATTGCAGCACAAATTATGAAGTGTAGTAAATGAATAATAAAAGTTAATTTTACATTGTTGCTGTAATTTTACACCAATTTTACAAGATAAAAATTATAAATGTAGAGTATGAAATTTCATTTCTCATTTTTATCTTTTGATTTGTGAGTGCAAAATTACAGTAAAAAATTATGGAGTAATAGAGTAAATTTTAATACTGAAATTACTATTTCTAATTTTTAAATTTTAATTTTTGAGTGTCAAATTACAGCAAAAATTATGAAGTAGAGTAAATGAATAATAAAGTTAATTTTTGCTGTAATTTTGCACTAATTTTACAAGATAAAAATTGTAAATGTAGAGTAAATAATGAAATTTAATTTCTTATCTTTTGACTTGTGAGTGTAAAATTACCGTAAAAAATTATGAAGTAATAGAGTAAATTAATACTGAAATTACTATTTCTAATTTTAAATTGTACTTTTTGAGTGTAAAATTACAGAAAAAATTATGAAGTAGAGTAAATGAATAATAAAGTTAATTTTACATTTTTGCTGTAATTTTACACTAAAAAAAATCAAAAGATAAAAATTATAAATGTAGAGTAAATAATGAAATTTAATTTCTCATCTTTTGATTTGTGAGTGTAAAATTACAGTAAACATTACAGATAAATCAGAGTAAATGAATAATGATATTAAATTTCAAGTTTTTATCTTTTGATATATATATATCATAATTGTATAATTATGTAACAATATCATATTTATAATTAAGGGCAAAATGTCCTTGATTGTCAGGAAAATAATGATACAATGAAAAAATTATATAATGGTTACATACTGTAATAATATATATAATATTAAATATTAAACATGCATTTTTAGTGAAGCTGAATGTGCTAATGTGTTTTAAAGCGCTTTAAAAAGACTTGAATAGAATACAACACAATTATGTTTATAAAATCACATTATATCTACATAAATATAATTATAAATTTAATCTAAACGTAAAAAATATATATATTATAAATAGTGAATTATTACTATAATTTATATATTTTTTATTAATATGATTTATTAAAATTATACAAATTAACACTAAAAATAATTATAAATATAATCAATGCAAAATGCAATTTTAAATGTCTATCTTTTGGCTTTTGAGTGTAAAATGACAGGTTTCTCTGTAGAGTGGTGTGTGTGTGAATCCTGCATGCGTACCGACACACGTCCTTCCGTCGGGAGCGAGTCTCAGTCCTGGAGACGGACACTGACATGTGACCTCTCCTTTCATCACCGCACACCCGTACTGACAGTTCGCCATCGCACACGTACGAGCATCTGCACACACACACACACACACACACACACACACACACACACACACACACACACACACACACACACACACACACACACACACACACACACACACACACACACACACACACACACACACACACACACACACACACACACACACACAACAAGCCCTAAGCATCTGTACTGTGTGTATGCTTCATGGAGACAGCAATCTCATAATGCACTGTGACATACTCAGCAAAAAAAGTCAACTATAATCACTGTGCTGACTAGGGTTTGGGTGCAACAACACACACACACACACACACACACACACACACACACACACACACACACACACACACACACACACACACACACACACATACGTACACTACATGCTATGCACTTTGCTGATGATTTGGGATTCTATCTCATTCTAATGTAGCATTTTTATTTAGAATAGATTAATTAATTAATTATAAACAGAAATGAAATTTCTCATTTTTATCTTTTGATTTTTTTGTGTCAAATTACAGCAAAATTATGGAGAATCAGAGTAAATAAATATAAATATCATTTATATCTTTTGATTTTTTTGTAAAAATCAGGGAGTAAATTAATAATTAGACACACACGTGTACTCACGGACACACACGTGTACTCAAGGACACACACGTGTACTCACGGACACATACGTGTACTCACGGACACACACGTGTACTCACGGACTCACGGACACACACATGTACTCACGGACACACACGTGTACTCACGGACACACACGTGTACTCACGGACTCACGGACACACACATGTACTCACGGACACACACGTGTACTCACGGACACACACGTGTACTCACGGACTCACGGACACACACATGTACTCACGGACACACACATGTAGTCACGGACACACACATGTAGTCACGGACACACACATGTACTCACAGACACACACATGTACTCACTCCTGCAGGAGCCGTCACTCGTCATCATGAAGCCGTTCAGGCAGTAACACTTAAAACTGCCCCGTGTGTTCATACACCTGTATTTACACGGCCGGAACGCACACTCGTTCACATCTGCACACAGAACATGCAGAGACACTGAGTTATGACCTGCAACAAGCAAGCATAAGTCCTGACAGCAACATGAACAGGCAGAGACAGTGTGTGTGTGTGTGTGTGTGTGTGTGTGTGTGTGTGTGTGTGTGTGTGTGTGTGTGTGTGTGTGTGCGGTCAGAGGTGATGTACACACATCCTGCGCGTCTCTGGAAGAATGAGTGGAATGTGTCTGACATGTATCTGATCTTACAGGCAAGTTCATCCCTGTAGGAACACACTCACTCACACACACACACACACACACCGTCTCACTCACACACACTGTCTCACTAACACATGCACACAGACACACTCACTCTCACTCACACACACACACACACACACACACACACTGTCTCACTAACACATGCACACAGACAGACTCACTCTCTCTCTCACACACACACACACACACACTAGGTCCCCACTGTGACACGAGTCCCCATGAGTCTGTGTGCATTCAGGTTGAAGTCCCCACGGGATAGAAAAACAAGAACACACACACACGCACACAGTCGCACACACACACAGTCACACATACACACACTTTCTCACACACACAGACACACATACTCACACAGTCTCACTCACAGACACACTCTCTCTCTCTCTCTCTCTCTCTCTCTCTCTCTCTCACACACACACACACTCACATTCTCACACACACTCACAGACACACTCACACACACACAAACAAACACAAACACACACAAACAAACAAAAAAACACACACGCACTCATTCACATACACACACACACACTCATTCATGCAAACAAACACAAACACACCCGATACAGTCTCAACACACTCCGCAAACACACCCGATACACAGTCTCAACACACTCCACAAACACACCCGATACACAGTCTCAACACACTCCGCAAACACACCCGATACACAGTCTCAACACACCCGATACAGTCTCAACACACTCCACAAACACACCCGATACACAGTCTCAACACACTCCACAAACACACCCGATACACAGTCTCAACACACTCCACAAACACACCCGATATAGTCTCAACACACCCGATACACAGTCTCAACACACTCCACAAACACAGTCTCAACACACTCCACAAACACACCCGATACACAGTCTCAACACACTCCACAAACACAGTCTCAACACACTCCACAAACACACCCGATACACAGTCTCAACACACTCCGCAAACACACCCGATACACAGTCTCAACACACTCCACAAACACACCCGATACACAGTCTCAACACACTCCACAAACACACCCGATACACAGTCTCAACACACTCCGCAAACACACCCGATACACAGTCTCAACACACCTGATACAGTCTCATCACACTCCACAAACACACCCGATACACAGTCTCAACACACTCCACAAACACACCCGATACACAGTCTCAACACACTCCACAAACACACCCGATACACAGTCTCAACACACTCCACAAACACACCCGATACACAGTCTCAACACACCCGATACAGTCTCAACACACTCCACAAACACACCCGATACACAGTCTCAACACACTCCACAAACACACCCGATACACAGTCTCAACACACTCCACAAACACACCCGATACACAGTCTCAACACACTCCACAAACACACCCGATACACAGTCTCAACACACTCCACAAACACACCCGATACACAGTCTCAACACACTCCACAAACACACCCGATACACAGTCTCAACACACTCCGCAAACACACCCGATACACAGTCTCAACACACTCCACAAACACACCCGATACACAGTCTCAACACACTCCACAAACACACCCGATACACAGTCTCAACACACTCCGCAAACACACCCTATACACAGTCTCAACACACCCGATACAGTCTCAACACACTCCACAAACACACCCGATACACAGTCTCAACACACTCCACAAACACACCCGATACACAGTCTCAACACACTCCACAAACACACCCGATACACAGTCTCAACACACTCCACAAACACACCCGATACACAGT
>CM060638.1:28223561-28346061 GCA_030578275.1 Meda fulgida
AGACAGTCTCAAAAAATACATGGTTTGAAATCGCTGGTGTTTCTGACGTCACAAACTACCTTGTAACCAATCAGATCAACGTGTGATCGTCAACCAGTGGATCTCTGAGTGAGTGAGTGAGTGGAGGCGGGGCTCATTTGCATATTCATAGAACCGCGCATACTAAATGAGACAAAGGTGTCAAGTTACATTCCACCTATTTTAAGGTATGACTTTTTTTAAAGGGAAAAAGGGGTGTTTAGAGGGCTTAAATGATTGACAACAGAGGGACTTTAAGATAATAACAATAATTATAAAATTGGCGAATTTTTTCTCTCAAATATGTTTCATAACTTTGCATTATAAATGAATAAAAAAATCTGAAACATTACGAAAAATGAAACAAGAATTATATTACATTTCATCGCGCGCCTTTTTTGTTAAAAGTGCATTACGCGTTCGAAAGTTACCGTGGCAACTACAATTTTCTTTTTTTTAACGATCAGGTGCTAATGTTAATTTATCACAGATTTACAACAACATAGGTATAATAGAAACTAGCTGTATAGCGGAAAATATTATTACCATGACAATTTCATAAACGTGTTAAGATAGGCCTATAGCGACAATTATAAAAGTAGCGATTGTTTTACGTCTTTTTGTAAGATACCCTATGGCTATGCCTCACAACTTTGTATTGATCAAAAACGTATTTAGAAAGAAAAATTTCTTCGGAAATGCAAACATATGACTTTACCTGAGAGTGTCTGAACCTGCAGTCGCACACACACACACGAGAGAGAACAACAGCATCACATCCATTATGAGAGACGCGGTAAACACACACGAGCTTCAGTTTCTCCAGCGAAAATATCCCGTGAAAAGGTCTCGTTTGTTCCGCACAGAAGTTTGTCGTCTGGAGAGAGTGAGCGCGCGTCAGGTGTGTGTGTGTGTGTGTGTGTGTGTGAGAGAGCTCGCGCGCACCGCTGAGGGCGATTCGCTGCCTTCAGGATGACATCAGCGTGTGTGTGTGTGTGTGTGTGCGTGTGTCTGTGTGTGTGTGTCTGTGTGTGTGTGTCTGTGTGTGTGTCTGTGTGTGTGTGTGTGTGTGTGTGTGTGTGTGTGTGTGTGTGTGTGTGTGTGTGTGTGTGTGTGTGTGTGTGTGTGTGTGTGCGAGAGAGAGACAGAATGTACTGGGTTTACGGTGAGCTGTCAGAAGTTTCCACTGCTGCACATGAGGAACTGAGAGTGTTTATGAAGAGCACGGGCTGTTTATGCATTTGATGTGTGTGTGAGACGTGTGTGTGTGTGTGTTTTCTCCAGGGAAACGTATAAGTTTCACCCCCAAACCCACACACCCAAACGCCCCCCCCCCACACACACACACACAAACACACTAACACACTAACACACACACACACACACACACACACACACACACTATAATTAGTCTAGGTGCTTGTAAAGTTTGCAGGGAACCTGTACATTTCCTCCAGCTACATCCTGTGCTCATAATTATAGTATTTCTTTCATTTCAATTTGAAAGTAAGTGTGTGTGCTTGTTAAAAACAGACAGAAAGACGAGCGTCAAACCATATGAATACAAAACAGCTCAAATACATCATGCACACATACTATAGTGCAAAGCTTAAATTGAAGGAACTAAAGCATAAAGACCAAAATATAAGAGCGGAGGATAAAATGCCTATAGTGCAAATATAAGGCTCATTTGCATATTCATAGAACCGCGCATACTAAATGAGGCACAGGTGTCGAGTTACATTCAAGATATTTTAAGGCATGAAGATATTTTTCAAGGGAAAAACGTTTAAATAAGTAATTTTGGTGATCAAAGATGAGTTTTAAGGAGTATAAGAACTTTTAACTACACTTTAAAAAGAATTAAAGTATAACCTGAACTAAAAACAGAAATATTCATATTTAAATATTGTGCATAAGAATAATAAACTATTAAAACTGACTGTACAAACATGTCTGTAAGTACCTCTGCTGTTCGTCTGTTTATGAAACAATCAGAGAATAAAACTAATAACAAACACTTATGGACATGATTACATAACATAAAACTCATTTTTGATTGCCAAACCCCTTAAAAGCATTATCAACTTTTACTATAAATCATATTTACCTGAGGCGTCATATTTATCTGACTTCTGGAGACAATTTTGAAGCCAAAGATTATGTAAACACACACACACCAAACACACACACATCTGGTCCACTATCTTTGTGGGGACTCTCCATAGACGTAATGATTTTTATACTGTACAAACTGTATATTCTATGCCCTTACACTAACACGACCCATCACAGGAAACATTCTGCATTTTAAAATTTGTAATAAAACATTGTTTTATAATCAATTTTCCTCACGGGGACCATTGGCTAGTCCTCACAAGGTGATTTCACGTTTTACTATGCTTGTGGGGACATTTGGTCCTCACAATGTAATATAAACATGAACACACACACACACACACACACACACACACACACACACGTGCGTGGTGTTAGAATGACACCTAGTGCACAAAAGCAGAGCTGCAGTAATAACGCTTAAACTACAGGACAGTTATTGAAGATCTGAGCCAGTAGAGGGCGCAGCTGAGGTGTTATTGTTCCTGGAAGACTTATGAATATCTATCTATCTATCTATCTATCTATCTATCTATCTATCTATCTATCTATCTGTCTATCTATCTATCTATCTATCTATCTGTCTATCTATCTATCTATCTATCTATCTGTCTATCTATCTATCTATCTATCTATCTATCTATCTATCTATCTATCTATCATCTATCTATCTATCTATCTATCTATCTATCATCTATCTATCTATCTATCTATCTGTCTGTCTGTCTATTTGCATATAAATTATATATATATATATATCTATCTGTTTACAAATAAATAATAAATACACGTATATTTATATATCATATAATATATATTTATATATTCATATATATTTGCGATGAATATCCATCTATATATTTACATATAAATTAATAATATATAGCCTGCCCTATATATATAGGCTATATATTATTAATTTATATGTCATTTATTATATATCATTTATTTACAGACACTATATTGTGTTCTTGTTATTTATATTTATGACGATGGTATTTATGGCGCCAAGAGCTGATTTCCCCTCAAATCCCCTAATAAAGAATCTCTTGCAGATGCGTCAATGTTTTTCACACACACACACACACACACACACACACACACACACACACACACACACACACACACACACACACACACACACACAAATTCCCAGCCGGCCAGGATCTGCTCCGTCGGGGGGAAACGCCTTCTCGCCTCGGACCCGTTCTGTTTTAATTAGCCTCCCGGTGCCGCGGGTAATTACGGTAACGAGCCGCAAATGATCCGTGATGAACCGCAAAATTCCTCTAAAAAAAAAAAAAAAAGCCCTCACACAAGACGCGGCGCGGAGCCCGTGATTAATAACCGTCATTCAGGAAACGGCGGGGAAAAGAAGGGGCGCGCGAGGAGTTGACACGCATTACCCTCAGCGCTGCGCGAGACCCCGTATGTCAACCCCCTCGCGCCTCCCGCGCTTCCACAATCATTTCCCGCCAATGATCAGGAGGTGTCCGCAACGGCGCTTCCTCACCTCACACCCCCGTCAGCCACACGCAGCGCGACACACACACACACACACACACACACACACACATACACACACACACCGGGAGGAGCCGTCTACCCTTCCGTCACCCATACCCGCCCCTGAGGACGGTGCGTCGTTGGCGGCGTCAATATTATTTATTATTCCCGTTAGTCTCGGTATTTAGCGCCGCAGCTGCTCACGGTGATCGTTAAATCGGACGCGTTTCGTTGTTTTGTGGCGCGTGTTTTTTCTTGTAACGGGGATTATTGAGGCGGCATCAGCGCGCGGTGATGCTCTCCGTTAAAGGATCGTGAAGCGTCGCGAGTCTAAAGGTAAAGCTCGTCCATTTTCCGTCCTCCGCCTCCCCCCTCCCTCCTCCAGTCCCCCCCCTCTCTCTCCCCCCCCCTCTCTCTCTCTCTGCTGACGTGCGATGGCCAAGAGAATTAATCCGTCGCCTTTAATTGCACCGTAGTGTCCAGCGGTCTCGCGCCCTTAATGACCTCTGATCCGCGCGCCGGTGCCGCAGCAGGCGGAGAGTAATTACCGTAATTGATGCTCGAGGCGACGGTAGCGGGGGGTGTTGGGGGGCAGCGTTTCTCTCTTTCTCTTCCACATAGACACACACACAAACAGTCATTTTGACACGGTAACTTTCTTCTTCACGGTTTATTATCGCTATTGCTTTTGTTCCTCAAATTAAGATAACAAATTTAAAGGCAGACCTGATGGTGTTGGATATAATGCTCTAAATGATGTCATGCATATGCATAAGAAATGTACATAAATGCATACAGAGCAGTTGCTGTTTATCTGAACTGCGTTTTAATCTGAATTTGACTAAATCTCATGTGTACAGTTTTAAAAATTGAATTTCTGTTATACTTGGAACCTAATGGGGAAATAATCTCAAATTCACTAAAAATAAAATAAGATCATATCGGATAAAATAATTTTCTTTTTTAGTTTAAGATCTTTTTAGTTGATTCTTATGATTTTTTTTTATTTTATTTTTAGAATTGCTTTTAAAATACCATTAAGCTATTTTTTATGCGGTATTTCCTGTCAATACATTTTTACAATGAATGTAAAAAATATATAATAATTTTAGATGGGAAGAAACTATTAAAGTCAGCATGAAATGAAAGTTGCGATACTCTTTTCTTCCCTGTTGTGACGGATATCCAAGAGAAAATTATTTTAATTTTGTCTGAGGGGAATTGATTGGATGGTGTTGGTTTGCTATTGGTGGATCTCATGTGAGTGACAGGTTGCCCCGCCCTCATTATCAGAGAAGAGGTGTTGCTGGGAAGGGAGAAGATATTTAGATGAAAGATTACGAGGCGCATGAATTTAACAAAATTATGTGCATGGATAAATAACTCAGAATAAATACGGCAATATATAAAAAAAAAATTCAATTATGATTTCATGGCTATTTTAAAGGTGCATTGTGTAATATTTATGAGGATCTGTTGACAGAAATGCAGTATCATATACATAGAAATGCAGTATCATATTCATATACACTGAAAACTATGTTTTCAGTGGTGTATAAAGACCTTGCATTGTGAACCGTTATGTTTTTATTACCTTAGAATGAGTCATTTCTATCTACACACACCGCGGGTCCGCTTACATCGACATGTTTCTACGGTGGCCTTGAATGGACAAACGCGTTTCGTCACTATGTTGTCCTTCGTGATAAGAAGCTGCTAAAGTCAGCAAATAAAGCACTGACACAGTAATAAACAAGTAACAATAATATTTGCATTAACATCATTTTAGTGAATAATTAAGTAGATATAATTTCTCAATTAATCTTGAAAAAAACAAGTAAATCCCGCACACTATCCTTTGTGCTTATTTTTATTTTTGACCTGACTCATTTGGTCTTTTCTTCCACGCGCCTATCACCTGCAGGTGTGCGATGGTGATTGCTAATTGATTTATTAATCTTTGTAAAGAAACCTCATTGTTTAACTGGCTACTATCTGCTGTCTCAGACGACGACATCACTTCCTGTCGGCCACCGTAACTTCTGTTGGTTGCAATTCGCAACCTCACCACTCGATGCCGCTAAAATTACACCCTGCACCTTTAAAACATATAACAAATGTTCCGTTTACCTTCAGTTGACGAACACCTCTGTTCACCTCCACCTTTTTCCTCCACAGGACCACTGCCGTGGATGGTTGGGCGTTAGTGCGTGTTTGTTTTGCTCTGATGGCGAACATGAGCAGTAGTGTGTGCATGGAAACTCCACACGCTCATGGCCACGCCCATGGCCACACCCACAACTACAACCCCACCCCCGGACGGGACTTTCCTCTTCAGATCGACTCGTGCATGAACCCGGTGTTGGACTACAGCGCGCAGATGGAGCGTTACCGCTCGTTCGCCACCTTCTATAAGAACAGCACGGCCGCCGGCGCCACGCCGTTTCCCCAAACCGCGAAAATCGCACGAATCGCCACGCCCCTATTCCCATCAGCGCGCTTATCCGCGATGCCACCCTGGCCGTGCGACAACGCCATGCTATGGGGGCGAAAGCCCGCCACGGTTAACGTAAACGGACCTCACACACATCGGACAGGGATGTCAAGGGCGGAGCCGGTGAACGTGCACATGTCTGCGAAACACATTCCACAAGACTCCGCCCTCTCGATGGGTGACAACTTCCTGTCGCCGCTGTCCGCGGAGCAGTGCCGCGGTCTCCCCGTAACGGGCGCCGAGTGCATGAACCGACTGAAGTGCCCGCCGTCGGGGCCGCCCGGGGAGGCGGATCGAGGCGGAGCGTTCGGAGGGATGCCCCCTTTGGGGGGGTTGTCGTTACCGCCAGGGGTCATCGTCATGACGACGCTTCACTCCGGTGCAGGGTCATCTGGGGTAACGATGTCAGACAGCGCGTTTCAGATCGCTAACGTGGCGGCGGACTGCCAGCACAGCGGTTCGTCTTGCTCCGGCTCACCCGCGGCTCTGAACGGGAACGCTAACGGGAGTTGCAGCAGCGGGAACAGCAACGGTAGCGGAGCGGCTAAACGTAAACGCAAGCGGTGTGGCGTCTGCGCCCCCTGCAGGAGGCTCATTAACTGCGGCGTGTGCAGCTCCTGTCGGAACAGAAAGACGGGTCATCAGATCTGCAAGTTCAGAAAGTGCGAAGAACTCAAGAAGAAGCCAGGCAGCACGATGGAGGTGGGATTCACACACACACACACACTCACACATATGCTGGGAGGTCTACTGAAGTGGGCTGTTTAATTGGGAATGATGTGGCGGGGGGTTTGGAGTGGAGCCCAGTCTTGGCACAAGCGGCCATAATTAACCACCGTGCCTTAATGTGTGTATGTGTGTATGTGTGTGTGTGTTAGCTGATGGTTTGAGCCCTCTTATACTTGAAAAATGCCCTTGCACTCAAGCACACACTTCATCTCTCTCTCTCACACACACACACACACACACACACACACACACACACACACACACACACACACACACAGTCAGTATTGAGGGCTGAGAGATGAGGCAACACGTTGTAATTTCGCTGTAATAATACAAAGACGGCTTAATCTATTCACAACCTGCTAACACCACTCACTAGAATCAAGATCAGACCATAACAAACCAGTCCAGCAGCATCAGATCTTGTTCTGCATGAAACTAGTCAACATTGCAGCTTAATCTGCCAATTTATGGTGCGGACATATTAATGAAACTTCACAGGCAAAAATCTCTATTGTCTCCTAAAATCTGCATGTGGAAATTTTTCTCCCTCATGCAAAATTGCCAATCACATGGATTCCTATTGATATGACTGGATTTCGCCTGTGCAAATTACCTGAACAACGGGAAAGTTAAGTGCACCTTTAAACAGGAAGAGTTTAAAGGCTCGTTCACACTATATCAGCATTCGACGATGCCGTTAATTTAGTGTTCGTTCCTCAGCACTGCACATTTGGGATGTCTTCATTTAATAACAATCAAAGTCCCCCCGTGATGCTTTTAATGTTATTTATGTGTCTATGTGGTGTTTTTAATATGCTTTAAGACAAAGACAGTCTCAAAAACACGGTTTGAAATCGCTGGTGTTTCTGACGTCACAAACTACCTTGTAACCAATCAGATCAACGTGTGCTCGTCAACCAGTGGATCTCTGAGTGAGTGGAGGCGGGGCTCATTTGCATATTCATAGAACCGTGCATACTAACTGCAGCAAGGGTGTCGAGTTACACAAGATATTTTAAGGCATGAAGACATTTTTTCAAGGAAAAAATGTTTGAATATGTAATTTTAGTGATCAAAGATGAGTTTTTAAGGGATCAAATTATTGACTACCGGGGGACTTTAAGGAAAACATCTCAAATGTGCAGTGCTGAGGAGGTTCTAGGAACTGTTTGAAAACATTACATTTAAGCTTTTGGCAGATGCTTTTATCCAAAGGCACCAATGCAGGTACGCCTAGCAAGTAAACTAGATGTTCAAGACAGTTGCTTGGGAGTAACATGCAGTAAGTGATACTACAGTAGACCAGCGGCTCAGTCAAATAACAGTGCATCATTCACTGTGAAAAGTCATAGTGATGACACTGAATAAATCAGTGCAAAATGTGTAGATGTCAGTTTATGAAGCACCGACTGTTAGTTTACGTGCTATTTGGTGTCTCAAACTAAACTCTTTATTGTCTTTCAGTTGTTCAATCCTTACAAACTCAATACAAATCCAGTGGTTATGTCAATGTTTCCAGAGGCCAGTTGCATAAACATAACCACTATGTTAAAGTCCACCTGTAGTCAATAATTGTATCCCTTAAAACTCATTTTTAATCACCAAAATGACACGTTCACGTTTTTTTCTGTGTAAAAAAATTCTTCATGCCTTTAAATATCTTTAATATCTTGCCTCGTTTAGTAAAAACGGTTCTATGAATATGCAAATGAGCCCCGCCTCCACTCACTCACTCACTCAGAGATCACTGGTTGACGAGCACACGTTGATCTGATTGGTTACAAGGTCGTTTGTGACGTCAGAAACACCAGCGATTTCACACCGTGTTTTTGAGGCTGTCTTTGGTTCACTGCAGTTTTAAGCAGAAAATACTCAGCAATGCTGTCGACTTATGAACTCACACATGTGTGTCTTAAAGCATATTAAAAACACCACATAGACACATAAACAACATTAAAAGCTGGATTTTAACCACAGGGGGACTTTAAAAGTTACATCCAGTCTTAATTAGAAAACTTGTAAGACCAGTCTAAGTAGTTTATGCAACTGTCCACTGGCTTTTCATAATTATCCAAAGCGACTTGCGAAATCAAATTTATAATAATTGGATACAAAAGCAATTCATCAAAGAGCCAACAATAATAGTGACATACACAGCGTACGGAAACGTGGTTTGCATACAGATCTGTTGTATTGGGTTTCCCAATTTAATCCTCATTTTTAAACGATCCAATACTTTGAATCATTGCATCTCATGTTGAAGGTGACTCGCACCATTATTCACACGTGTAACACATGGTTTCAGTGATTAACTGGGTCATTATGTCGAGCTAAACTGTGTTTTCCCACAGAGAGCACCGTCAGCAGGAGCCGCTGACACCTTCCGCTGGTTCTTCTGAAGGGCTCGCCAACAAACCACATCATAACACCGGACTCAAAACTAGAAGAGCTGCAGGTCATACGCCTACAATCCGATCATCCCGCAATCAGGGAATCTCTCCGAACTCCTCGCGTTCTACCCCTTCCCCTCAGGACTCACTGTGGCACTGGGGCATCAGGTGCACATGCCCCGTCGAGGGCCAGTCTCCGGTCTCACCTCACCTCAAACAAACATCAATGGCATAGAGAAACAGAGACTTGATTCCAGTCGTATCAGGACCCCATCCGAGCTCAAAGGAACAGTTCACCTGGCTGAAATCGAACATTTAAAGTGATAGTTCACCCAAAAATGAAAATTATGTCATTATTTACTCACCCTCATGTCGTTCCAAACCCGTAAGACCTTCGTTCATTTTTCGGGAACACAAATTAAGATATTTTTGATGAAATCCGATTGGCTCAGGGAGGGATCCATTGACAGCTATTTAATTAACACTTTGAAGGCCCTGTAAGGTAGGAAAGACACAGTTAAAACGCACGCATGCGTGACCTTTACAATCAGAGGAAGACGTACGCGAGATCATGCTCTCGTTAACGCGCGTCGGAGACTGATACGCAAGAGAAGAAATTGTTCAAAAAAAGTCGCTAGTATGTAAAATTACGGTTTAGCCACTGTAGTCACATGGACTATTTTAACTATTTTATTCTTTCCTACCTTACAGGGCCTTCAAAGTGTTAATTAAATAGCTGTCAATGGATCCCCCCCTGAGCCAATCGGATTTCATCAAAAATATCTTAATTTGTGTTCCCGAAAAATGAACGAAGGTCTTACGGGTTTGGAACGACATGAGGGTGAATAATTAATGACATCATTTTTATTTTTGGGTGAACTATCCCTTTAAGGTCCTTGCACAGAGTCCGAAATTTTCGCTTGCGTTTTTGCGTATTCGGTGGCTCTGAATTGTCAAAACACCTCTCAAAATGCTTGCTACGGATGCGAAAAACGCAGAAAATCGAACCCGATCCGATTTTTTTTTATGTCGGATGAAAGTGTTGGAGGGAGTGTGTAAACATGATTGACACAACTTGAGGTCGTATTTATTTTTTAACGTGTGAAAATTTCGGACTTAGAGTGCGACGACCTTGACTCATCATTTACTCGCCTGTGTGTCATTCGAAACACTAGCTTTCTCCTGTGGAAGACAAATGGAGGTTATTTGTGGAACAAGCACTGAAGTGAATGAAGTCTGGTAAACTCTAAAAGGACAAAAAAAACATTATTAATGTAGTCATGCACTACAATAAAATCTATTTTACTGAAGACGTGATGGATAGATTGAAAGGAGCGGGATTTTCTTTAAAAAACACCTTGTTCCACTGAAGAAAGCAATACATACTGTGAGTAAATGATGACAAACGGTTCATTTTTATGAGTGAACGATTCCTTTAAAGCACCTTTCTGTTGCATGGGTAGAAAAGTGTTTTGTTTTTAACTAAAGACCTTAAGAAATAACTTTGTTTATTGCTGTTGTGACGCCTCACTGTCTTGATGAATAAGAGACTCTTAGGATGGCTTGTTGATTAAATGTGATCCTTTTTGAACTGTGACTTTCTGTGTGCTCTGCATTTATTTACTCTAACGTGTTTTGTTCATGCGTAACGGCTGGATTTGGGCTAGATAGCGCTGACAGAGCGACGTGATAAGATGTCACTCGGGGAGCGTTTAAATGGCGTTTCTAATTCTGATTCTTCGAGCAGGGAAAGATGGCGGAGGCACATCTCGGCGTCAAAGCGCTCGGCACATCACTGTACATGTCATCTCTTTATTGTTGGGCCTCTATGACGACTCCCATGTTGCTAGGCAACATGAATTACAATGACATGAAGTCCTGTGTTCTAGAATAAGGGAGGGGCTGAGATGCCTTCACTCCGGCTGAGATTTACATCACACACTCGCCTGTTAGTGTGTGTGTGTGTGTGTGTGAGTGTGAGTGTGAGAGTGTGTGTGTGTGTGTGTGTGAGAGAGAGAGAGTGTACGTGTGTGTGTGTGAGTGAGAGTGTTTTTGTGTGTGTGTGTGTGTGTGTGAGTGTTTTTGTGTATGTGTGTGTGTGAGAGAGAGTGAATGTGTGTGAGTGTTTTTGTGTATGTGAGTGTGAGTGAGAGTGTTTGTGAGAGTGTGTGTGTGTGTGTGTGTGTGTGTGAGTGTTTTTGTTTATGTGTGTGTGTATGTGCGAGTTTGTGTGTGTGTGTGTGAGGGGCAAAGACATATTCACCCAGCCCTATTCAAAAACTAAAATATAATTATATATATATATATATATATTAATCACATATTTAATAATAAATAATTATGTTAAATTCTTACTATATACTTAGATATAGATATTCTGATTTATATCTATATATCTGTCTATATACATATATATGTACACACACACATCTATCTATACAAGCATATTAATCACATGTAAAAAAATATCACTATACTTACTAATCTACTTAAAAAACATATTTCTAAAATTTAATACATATTGAATGATAAATAATTAATCTCACAAAATCATTGGAGATTAAACGAGAAATAATTGTGTTAAATCTTAATATAAATCCTTATAAATAAATATAAGGTATAGAATTGAACTGAATATATGAATCAACACTGAACTGATTTCAGCAGACAAAGAGAATCTTTACAGCTAGATTGAAATCTGTTGGCATTCGATCATTTTCTGTAAAGCTGCTTTGATACACCTTCACACACACACACACACATATATGTATATATATATATGTGTGTGTGTGTGTGTGTGTGTGTGTGTGTGTGTATTATATGAACCAAAGGCTGTAAAGGCATGAATATTTCCATGCAAGAGCCGGTTTTTGCCTGTAAACCTGTCCTAAATTCAGGAACCCCCACACAAACACACTAGCAGTGACTGACGGCTTGTGCTTTGATGAACGCTGTTATTCCTCACACACACACACACACACACACACACACACACACACACACACACACACACACACACACACACACGTTCTGCTCCGGATGCAGGGAACACTGAGACTTTCAAGCATCATTAACTCGAGGCTTTATAGACTGCCATTAATTGTTTTAATTGAAGTATTTTCCACCTCACAGAGCAAATAATCTATCAAGAGAATTATAGGAGGAAAAATATCCTACTTTTACGACCATTAAAAAAAATAATCATTTTGAATAATTTTTGAAGCAATTAAGCACTTTTCCCCCCAAAAAAGATTTTATTACGGTATATGTGTCCAAACATTTTTTTTTCATTTCTGTTATTCATAAATTATTGTGAATATTTCTAATATGATGTTTTTTACACATGCATATCAGTTTTTAAGAGCAGTTCCATATGATGCATAAAAACAATATAAATGTGTTGTTTTGCTTAACCGTAATGACAATTACAACATATAAAAATTGTGTTTAATTGTCTTAAACATAACAATCACTGATCTATCTATCTATCTATCTATCTATCTATCTATCTATCTATCTATCTATCTATCTATCTATCTATCTATCTGTCTGTCTATCTATCTATCTATCTATCTATCTGTCTATCTATCTATCTATCTATCTGTCTGTCTATCTATCTATCTATCTATCTATCTGTCTATCTATCTATCTATCTATCTATCTATCTATCTATCTATCTATCTGTCTGTCTATCTATCTATCTATCTATCTATCTGTCTATCTATCTATCTATCTATCTGTCTGTCTATCTATCTATCTATCTATTCACCAAATATTATTTTCATAATGTTTTAATTACATGAATTCTTTTATTTTGATAAGCTTCAGTTGACATAAAATGTATCAAATTCATATCAAATAATTTAATTATGAGTTATTTTCAAATATGTCTAATTAATCAGTTGAATTTACCAGGAGAAGTTTAAATTAAAATGTTAAAATGCACAACAAAAAAACAGGTGTCTAGATAAGACATTTGCAATCAAGCTCTACACGTTACATCAACACAAAGACAAATTGTGATCTCTGATTGTTGTTAACAGAAAAATCCTTTTTTTACTTAGTATTTTTGTCTTGTTTCCAGTTCAAATATGTACAAAAAATTAAATCAAGATGCATTTACTAGATGAGTGAAATTAAATAAGATATTTTGTCCTGTTTTATGGGGGAATAAATAAAAATTAAGAGTTTTTGCTTAAAAAAAAGCAAAATTATCTCCTAACGGGGTCAGAAAAATAATCTTGTTTCTGTTTGAATTAAGATTATTTTTCTGACCCCATTGGCAGATCATTTTGCTTGTTTTAAGCATCAACTCACTTCATTTTGATTAATTCCCCCAGAAAACAGGACATAATATCTTATATCATTTCCCTCATCTAGTAAATGCATCTTGATTTTTTTTTTTTTTTTTTACATATTTGGACTGTAAACAACACAAAAGTTATCTTTAATAAGTAAGAAAAGCATTTTTGCAGTGTAGATCATCTGGATCAGAGGTTATCAAATAAAACAAAGTTTAAAGTTAAAGTTAGGGTGAGATGAGAGCTTTGAGCTTGTAGTGGTGCTTGCCGTCCTCAGTCTCTCAGCGGCCATGTTTGAGGCGTGATCTCCTTCATGTCGAACTCTCGGATGGCAAACGTCACTTCACGCCACTTCCTGAAGTAAAACTGCTCTTCAGTGAGACAATCCTGCGCCACGAAACTCTCGATCTTCAGCAGCGGCAGATCCTGGAGACACCGCAACAATTCATACGTTTATGATCCAATACATCAGAATCACGATTGGGTCCAACTGGGTTCTGTCAGACCTTAAATGTTTAAGATTTACATAATATATCCGTTTCATCTTCTCAGAATCAGGGTTATTATTTATACTAACTAATTATATAAACTTAAATAAAAAAATAAAAATTTGACTGAAATAAAATGAAAAATATGAAAATTTAAATGTATTTTATGGTTGTCAAGGCACCATTTCTAATCAAGTTCAAGAACTAAAATAACTAAAACTGACAACTAACTAAACAACTATATAGGCATTTTTAAAAAAAAGGCAAACTGACTAAAACTTTTATTTCAGCTAGCTGATTATTTATAAAGTACAATACAAAACTAAAATCAAAAACTACACTGACATATTTAAAAAAAAAAAAAAATACATTAATAAACATTATAAACACACACAACAAGAAAACTTAAAAAAAAAACTTTAACCAAAATTAAAATATTAAAATAAAACCTAATTCAAAATATGAACAAAAACCATAATAGTATGACACTATGAAAATAATGAAAACTTATTTTATTTCAGCTGGGCAACTTTTCTCATTTTTGTTTAGTTTGAGTTGCAAGTACTAAAGTAACTCAAACTAAAGACATGTTAAAAACATGTAAAAACTACAAAAACAAAAAATTACTAAAACTTAAAATTAAACCCTAAATCAAAATATTGACAAAAACTATAATAGTCTTGATGATGATAACAATGAAAATCTCTTGCTGGATATTAGTTATTGTTTAAGCACAAAAGTAACTAAAACTAAAAACAAAAACTCAATAAAACTATACTGACACTTTAAAACACAAATAAAAAACACAAAAACAAGAAAATTACTAAAACTTTGAAATGAAAATGAAATCTGATTCAAAATATTAACAAAAAAAACATACCGGTAATAGTATCTCAAAGACACTAAAATAAATAAAACGTATTTTATTTCAGCTGGCAACAGTTCTAACTCTGTTAAAGTACTAAACTAAACTACAACAGACATGTTAAAACCATTACAACAACTACAATATTTCTAAACCTTAAATATTAAAATGATTAATATTCAAAATACAATGGTCAAAATATTAACAAAATCTATAAAAGCAACTCAATGATAGTAAGATAAGGTATGCGAATTTGAGAATTACAAAAACTACAATATTACTAAAGCTTAAAAATGAAAACAGAAAATTTAAAAATAAAACCTAATTCAAAATATGAACAAAAACTCTCTCGATGCCACTAAAGCCCCTTTCACGCAGCGCGTTGATCCTGGGAAATTGCCATGTTTATATAGAAAATGAAAATGTTCTTTAAACATTTAGATTTTCTCATGTTCTAGAAAATCGCAACTTTTCATTTTCCGTCGGTCTTAGTTCACGATGTAACTACAAGTTTTAAATAGGAAAAATATCGAAACTGTTTGGTCATTTTTTGCGGGATGCTAACGGTGTGATCAGATTTATCCCTCGTGCACGGTTGGATTTCTGCGCACACCCTTTATGGAGCGTCAAATTCACCATAATTGGATTCAATACAATTCCTCAAAAATCACACTATGAAAAACCACAAAGATTTAGATACAAACTGTAAACTTTTAATATCAACATTTGTCAAACATTACAAAAAAATGATATCCGAAAATATGATTTATGAAAATGTTTTTTTTTAAACCATTTTTTAAAACGGTTTTGTTTTGACAAAATTTGAAAATAAACTTGTTTGTAGACTTTAGACTCTAGAAAACTAGACCTTTTTTGCATATACATTTTTTTTTTAACTTTTTTTTTTTACATTTTATGCTTTTAACATCGTAACTGAACAATGAAATGTTGCTGTATAAAGAAAATGTTTAATTTTCCTAAGTTAACTTCCCCTAGTTTCCTAAGACCT
The DNA here is from genome assembly GCA_030578275.1 of Meda fulgida. NCBI lineage: Eukaryota > Metazoa > Chordata > Actinopteri > Cypriniformes > Leuciscidae > Meda > Meda fulgida. The sequence goes on from CM060638.1 coordinate 28,239,483, forward strand.
AGTTCCCTAGTTTCATTGTTCACTCACAGGGAAGCGAGAAACCAAACATAAAAACACATCAAATAAATGTTTTTTTATTATTTTTTTGGCTCTGTGAAGCTCCTACATGAAAGTTTTGTCTTAAAGCTCGGTATATTAGATAATTTGAATATTGAAATGAGAGCTTACTTTACGATCTGAGTCTGACAAAGATTTTCATCTGTAATTTGCAAATAATTCTGATTTGAGCTTGTTCAAGCGTGTTTGGTTCGGGTTAGAGCACTTGTAGATCCACTTGCACGTTAGAACTGGAGTTGAAGTGCCCTGACACACATTAAATACATGTTTTTATGTTGTGTCTGTACAGTTAGTTTTGAACGGCTGCCTGTGAGGGTCAAACTGACCCGCGAACATCACCAACGTAATAGTAATTTTGTTTGTATATGTCAAAACACATCAGCATGTTGAAACTTTGCATGCATGTTCATCATGATAAATGAGAAAAAGTCAGAAAATATCAAGAAAAAAAACAAAGGTTAACCAGTATTTCCAACAACTAGACATCTAAACGGGTCAAATTGACCCCTATGTGTTACAGCATAACACAATATGCTAAGCTAAGCTAAAAGTGCTAGCGCCAGACCCGGAGATCGGCTGAATGGATTCGAAAACGGTAAAACTGTTTAACTCTAGGGGAGTTGGAGACAATTTCCAAAAAAAGTGAGTGTTGTTTAAGCAGAGAGAGCTCAGGCGTGTTACCTGGATGGTGAGGTAAGAGGCGATGAGACCCCAGTCGTGTTTGCAGTCTCCACAGAGCATCTTCTTGTTCTTACTGAAGCCACAGAAGGATTTTGGTTTCTTATGAGGAACGGTAGCAAAGCGATCGAACATGGAGCGATCCAGAGCGATGTGATGAGACTCCTGCGGGACGGAGAGAAGGAGAAAGATGATTGACAGACAAACTAACAGAAACGTGGTCCTAAAACCAACACATCCTTATTAAAACTTGGGACACAACACAGCTTTCCTGGCTCTGGAAGTGGCGTGTAGATGTTCTCACGCAGCCGTTATAGCGTGTCCTTAAACAGCCTAAAACATTTACTATAACATATTAACATTACTTTTTGAATTTCCTATGAGATTTTAAGTTAATATTTTAATAAATTAACATTCACGTGTTTGCGGTTCGTTAATGCTGGTTAATCGTCAATGTGACAACATGCAGGCAAATAAATTACGTATTTAATTTTAATTGTGTTGTTTTTATTTAAAAACTTTATTTTAAGTTTAGGGCTGCTTGATTTTAGGGTGATTATTTTGAAAGTTTTAAGTTCTTTTAAGATAAGTTTTTTAAAAAGTGTGAAGATTTAAAAAAATTTAAGATAAGTAGTTTAAAAAGCTTGAAGTTTGAAGGTTTTAATTTTTTAAACATAAGTATTTAAAAAAGTTTGAGGATTACATTTTTTTTAAAGATAAGTAGTTTAAAAAGCTTAAAGTTTTTTAGTTTTTTAAAAATAAGTAGTTTAAAAAGCTTGAAGTTAAAAGGTTTTAGTTTTTTTAAAGATAAGTAGTTTAAAAAGCTTAAAGTTTTTTAGTTTTTTAAAAATAAGTAGTTTAAAAAGCTTGAAGTTAAAAGGTTTTAATTTTTTTTAAAGATAAGTATTTTAAAAAGCTTGAAGTTTCAAATTATTTTTTTTCTTAAGTAGTTTAAAAAGCTCGAAGTTTGAAGGTTTTGAGTTTTTAAACATAAGTATTTAAAAAAGTTTGAAGATTATATATTTTTTAAAGATAAGCAATTTAAAAAGCTTGAAGATTTTTAATACAAGTAGTTTAAAAGCCTGTGGTTAAAAGGTGAAGTATTTTATTTCATTATGTTTAACTAATTATAAAAAATGAAGAGAATTGGATATATAATTACTGTTATGAGGCAATTGTACTTTTCCAGCTTCACTCATGCAGTGCATTTGTGATTTGACAATCACACACATCACGATTTCACATTTATTTCAATTTATTGTGCAGCCCATGCAGGGTATTAAAGGAAAAGCACGATCTACAAATCAGCATCCTTCATAATCGAATTGAATAATTTAACACATTTTTCCGGCGGTCAGAAGCTTTTCACCGTCCTCAGTGATGAATATTAAATCTCGTTGTGAAACTGTCACGAGACAAGCGAGATGCATCATGGGATATGTAGTTTCCTTTCCTTATAATTAGTCTACAGATTCCTGTACCTTTCTTTTTGCGATGTTCGTATTGTTTGGATATTATTTCAAGGTTGAAATATTTTATTTGGGATTTTTGGAAAAAAAAATAATGGGACAATATCTCTGGTCCACAAGTCATATCACTGCTGTAGTCATTAAGTGACGACGAGACGGTGGACGATGGTTCTTCTTACGCAGTGAGTGAGTTCACAAAAATTCACGGTTACTGTGACAAGTCATGATTAAGTGTTATATGAAAAATGAAGTTACGTAAGAAGTAAATAATTCATTTTGTAATTAAATAATTCAACCCGTCTTAATACAATAGTAACGAACGAGCACGTGAAGCAGTTTAGGCTTGACGCTAGCTAGCAAATGCGATATAGTGGTAAAAATCATATACAGATTAATGTAGTTTTTAGACCTCTTGAAAGTAAAAATACAATGAATTGGCTTTTATTGTTAACTAATGTTTTAATTCTGTAACATCGTTTTAGTGAAACCGTATTGATCTTGCGTATTTTGATATATTTATTAGGCTAATGTTACCCTAGATGTGTTGTGAATGTTACGTTTTGCTTATAAACATTTGTGAATGTGATACATGCATGTGCGTACATCAAAGTGAAAATTTGTGTATTTCCAACTCTGAACTCAGTCCCCAAGTAAATTCGGTTATTAAATAAACAAATAGCAAAACGAGTTGTGCGGTGTCCCCACCACTTTTCAAAGCAAAGTTCCGCCACTGAGCCCATGTGTTTATTTGGTCATGCATGGAGCGATGAAGGTCACACCTGCACGACTCTGAGGTCGTCACTCAAGCACGCAAACTTCTTGCACTTAGCGCAGAGGAGCCGGTAACTTCTTTGTTTTTTGGGTTTTTCGGGACTGGCGCTGACGTGATCCCTGCGGGCCTTATCTTCTCTCTGCAACATGTCCACCTGAACACACACACACACACACACACACAGATGAAGCGCTGGACGTCACAGAGACGCACTGATGTTTAAACAGAACCTTGTGACTGAGATCAGGGTGTCTCTGCAGCTCCACGATCGCCTCCTCCACCATTCTCTCCTTTAACATGTTTATTTTCTCCTTCATAATGCGATCCTTATTACTGGAGATCAGGAAACACCGACTGCCCTGCGCACGGCCGCGACCTACACACACACACACAGGTTTGTTTTGCTATCCTTGTGAGGACATTCCATAGGCATAATGATTTTTATACTGGACAAAATGTATTTTCTATCCCCTACACTACCCCTGAACCTGCCCATCACACACACACACACACACACTAAACCGACCCCTGGACCTGCCCATCACACACACACACACACACACACACTAAACCGACCCCTGGACCTGCCCATCACACACACACACACACACACACTAAACCGACCCCTGGACCTGCCCATCACACACACACACACACACACACACACACACACACAACTCCTAAACCTGGCCCATCACACACACAACCCCTAAACCTACCCATCACACACACCAGCACACACACACACACTAACCCTAAACCTGCCCATCACACACACACACACACACCCACACACACACACACACACACACACTAACCCTAGCCCTAAACCTGCCCATCACACACACACACACACACACACACACACAACCCCTAAACCTGCCCATCACACACACCAGCACACACACACACTAACCCTAAACCTGCCCATCACACATACACACACACACACTCACATACAGTGAATCTATTTCTGTTTATATGAGTGTGTGAGTGTACATGTTTGTTACCTCGAACTTGCACCATCTTCACCACGTTCCCCACGTACTCGTACATCAGAACCAGGTTGCATTGTGGGATATCGATGCCTTCATCAGCGACTGACGTGGCGATGAGTATCTTACTCTGATCCGAGCTCTTGAAAGAGTCCAGAACACCCTTCTTACTGGTCGGAGTCATTCCTGTAGCACAAATTATTTACATTTCAACAGGAAAATGTTGAAGACCATGATCATAAATACAGTGATTATTATATTTCTAGCCAGTTTTATGTTTGGCAACAGATCTAACCCTGATTGATTGAGTGTTTAGCTTTCATTTCTTAAACATCCATGTAAGGAGACACATACATGGCTTGCTTATTTGGGGTCTTATTTTTACAAAAAAAATTTTTAACTTTTATATTTAACAATATTATTACACATTATTTTCCTGTTATCTCTGTAAAACTGCTTTGAAACCATCTGCATTTGTGTGTCCACCTAGCTATGAGCGCTAAAGAGCGTTTTGGCAGCGCAGCATTTTTTCAGTTGAGACGTTTTACTTGTTATGATACGGAATATCCATGAAAGTGTTACTAGTATCTAATTTCACGCACATTGTGTTTATGTGTTGATTCTATATTAAAATGTCGATACATGATGAGCGCTGCGTTTTACCCAAAGTTGAACATTCTTCATGGCTGTTTCTCAATATGCGTTCTTGTCTGTACTTGTGTTCTTGTGGACTTGTGAAACGTCATCAGACACTGTCCCAATTCAAAGTTCACATCTAGCCAAGTCCAGTCCAAACCCCCGGATGTGTTCTTGATCCGCCCCTTTTACAGAGGATGCATCTAGAGGTGACTTGTGCGGACTTGAGACAGCCAGGTATCCCAGAATGCATCTCGCACCAACCAGGAAGCGTCAATAGCAGAGGAGAAAACCCGCGTAATGTCAAAATACTACTGTTATTGTGTCACGAAATGTAATTTTAAGAGTGTTTCAGTCGAGAATGTAGTTGTTTAAAGCTCAAATCTGTGGTTTATTTATAAAAAGAGCGCCTATTTGAAAAATCTATCTGCCGTTTTCGGAGTTGTGAGATCCAGGCGATCTCCGGGCGCTCAGCGCTCATTAACCCCGACTGGAACAGCTTTTCCTCGGCTAGTGCTTCTGATGTTCGCCGCTGGCTCTGATGTCTCTAGTCTAGTGGTTAAACAATTCATCTAATATATAGTTTGTAATCTATAGTTTGGTCCAATGCAATTCGTTTTGGCTGAGGGCAAAGTGAAGTTTCATAACTTTATATATTTAGGCTATTTAACTTTAACTTTGTGGCACTATTAGATAGCTGACTGTTTGACTGAATCGTTTGGTTTATTTCTCGTTATATAGATTCTTATTCCTTTAGGGTACTTTTATACTTCATTAAAACGAACATTTAACAAAAAGAGACAGGGTTGTGTAATTTTATTTAATATATTTTAAAATAATTCGAATATTTTTAATATTTATTTTACATTGTCTTCACTGTATGAACGTATAATAAAATAAAATGAAACAAAACCCTGTCTGTTTTTTAAATATCCGTTTTAATGATTCTTTTTTTTTTTTACTTTTTTTAAAATAAAAACAAAAAAAGAAGGGTTGTGTTTTTTTATTTCGTGTTATAAATGCAGTGAAGATAATCAATGTACGCGTTGCCTGAACCAGATTTGTGTGGCCATTAATATGTTTAATATTTTTTCAAATGAAAAGAGGCAGAGTGGTGTTTTAACATAGGCTATTTCGTTTTATTGTTGCCTAAAATATACATAAAGAGATAACCGGAGTAGCCAGAGCGAGCTGAGTGACGCGAAGAACGCACTGTCCCATTTGCAGAATAACCGGACTCGCGTCCTCTCATCCTCGGGAGTTCGTTCTCCCGAGTCGAACTTGCAAGTCCAAACAACCAAGGACGCAAGTCCGAAGTTTGCGTGGCCCAACTCTCTGCGTTTTTTACCTGTAAAAACACCTCGTCGCTCATGGCGATTAAAAAACGTGGTGCTCCCATTGAAAAAATACGCCAGCTACGTGAAAAACCGCTTTGGTGGACACACGGCCGTAGGGTTATACCTCGAGGTCTGTTTAACATCGTGTATAACAGCCACACACACCTTCACCACACCTGGAGATCGCATGGGGGACTTTCCAGAAGATCATCTCTCAATGCTGATCTAATCAGCTATTAGGCTAACTGAGATAAAACCATGCCGATCTCTAGGTGTGGTGAAGGGTGTGTGATGATGTGGGGATATTTACATTTTTATCTGATAACTGTATCAGGATGCATATTATTCTGGATCCATGAAATAACTGGCCTTTAAGAATATAAATCTGCTGCCTCTATGGGGATTTAACACAGGGGTGTGCTGACTTATGCAGCCTGTATTTTACGGAAGAACATTTATTTATTTACGATACATTGGTGTCCCTAAAGGTTGGAGTTTTCCTCATTTTTTTTTATTAAGGTATTAAGATCAATTTACAAAAGATGATTTTTTAATTCCTCTTTATATATATATATATATATGTCTGCAACACTATTTTCAAGTTCTTCAGCAGAAGCCTTTCTAAAATCATGACACTCGTGATTGCAGTGTGTGTGTGTGTGTGTGTGTCTGTGTGTGTGTGTGTGTGTGTGCGTGTGCGTGTGTGTGTGCGTGTGTGTGCGTGTGCGTGTGTGTGTGTGTTTAAATCCCACCTAAGCCGGTAAAGTTGGATTTTCGTCCTTTTCCTATCAGAACTCCAGGCATCAGGAACTTCAGGGAATCTGTGTCATCAATCCATTTCTTCATGGCCTTATATGTGCAAACACACACACACACACACACACACACACACAAGTGAATCAGACATTAAAATATATCAGTGCCATTAAACTGTCTCGAGGAACACCAGTAAAAAAAATTTCGGTAACACTTCACATTAAGTTTCATTAGTTAACATGAACTAAGAATGAACAATACTTCTTCAGCATTTATTAGTATTAGTTAATATTAATTTTAACATTTGCTAATACATTATTAAAATTAAATGTTGATAACATTAGTTAATGCACTGTGAACTAACAATGAACAGCTGTATTTTTATTAACTAACATTAATAAAGATTAATAAATACTGTAACAAATGTATTGCTCGTTGTTAGTTAATACATTAACTAATGTTAACTAATGAACCTTAAAGTGTTGCCTTTTCTTCTAAGGCATGTTTATTAAAACTACAGTAACACTAAGGTTTATAATAAGGTTCATTAGTTAACATTAGTTAATGTATTAAATAACAACGAGCAATACATTTGTTACAGTATTTATTAATCTTTATTAATGTTAGTTAATAAAAATCCAGCTGTTCATTGTTAGTTCATGTTAGTTCACAGTGCATTAACTAATGCTAACAAATACAACCTCTGATTTTAATAACATATTAGTAAATGTTGAATGTAATATTAACTAATACTAATAAATGCTGTAGAAGTATTGTTCATTCTTAGTTGACGTTAACTAAAGTAGTTAACTAATGTTAACTAATGAATCTTCTTGTAAAGTGTTGCCAAAGTTAAATGTCCTAAAGCCAAATCCTGGCTTAATCTAAGCCCTGTCTGTGAAACCAGTTGCACAAACTGAGCCTCTATGTTAAGACTGCGTCTTAAGAACTAATTTGACCAACTAGAAATTACGAGGTAATCAGTCTTACTTTTCTGATTCAAATGACAACAATCTAACTTTTTATGTAACTGACTTGAAAAAAAAATAGGACCAGTGGCCAGTTCTAATAAACTTCTTAAACTAGTGTTAAAAGTTAGCCATCTAATTATTTTCTTCAAGACTGGTTCTAACATTTTAAAGGCAGAACCGTCTCATTTAAATGGAAATGATCACCTCTTGTCTTTCTAGTTGATCAAACTAGTTCTTAAATCTTAACAAAGTGGCTAAGTTTATACAACTGTCTTCAAAGACTAGTCTAAGCAGTTTATGCTAATTATAATTTATGCGATTATAAGTTTATGCAGCCGGCCCCAGGCCATTATTTGTAGGAGTCACATGACTGAGAGCCACTTTTAGCCACAGATATTGATGTATTTTACTTTAAAATGTTGGAAAAGGATTAGCTAACTTGTAAGACTAGTCTAAGAAAGGTTGTGCCTCACGTCAGCGAGGGCTCGCGTCCTGACGAACAGGACGGTGCGCGTCTGATCGTTGTTGTGATATTCTTCCTCCAGGATGAACTTCAGCTCCTCTAGTTTCGGGTTCTGCTGCCCCTCAGTGGCCAAAACCAGCAACTGCGGGCGCTGACCTGCATCAGGGAACACACACACTCTCTGAACACACACACTCTCTGAACGCCTACTTACACTACGCCCTAAAAGTATGTACTCTTTTTGTAAAGAAAAAGTGCATACTTTTGAGTGTGTAGCAGAAGAAGAGACAAGCTTTGGGAGAAACTATCACGGCATGCTATTGCGTTTTTAACAGTTGATTTCTGTCACAGTAAACTGACCTGTCAATCATCCTGTCACAGTAAACTGACCTGTCAATCATCTGGTCACTGTTAAAATCCTCCACATTTCATTTAATTTGCACGTTGATCTGTCTTTCATGCAGAGACTCTCCTCATATTAATGCATAATGATGCATTTAAAAGTAAACAAATCTTTATTAAAGTCCACATAGTTAATGCAGATGAAATATAACACAGATAACATGAAATACATATTTTTCTATCAGGTTAAACTGATAAACTTTATCTGAACCTCTCACCGTCGGTCGCCATGTTTTGTAGTTTTTAACACTTTTTATTCATGTTTGTAGGTGTAAAAAAAAAAGCACAGTGGGTTGTGGGTAATATTAGCTGTTATAATGAGCAAGGATCCACACTTCGAAAAAATCCACCGGAAATATCAAAAATCTTTTCAAAATACTGTACTATTGTTACGACCCTGTCTTTTTATTCTCTACCTGATGGTGGCAGTATAACATCTGACTGTGAAGCCACTGTTATTGGATTGTATAAATGTTTGGACTGATCTATTACCTGTTTATTATTTATTTGTGTATTTTAGAACAAATTTCTATTTGTTTGTCTATTATTCACCAACATTCATTACCCCATTGGACTATTATTTTCTTTTGTTTATTTAAATCCCTAGACATTGTGTTATATTTCTGTAACAGATCATTTTTGTTGTAAATAAATAAGCTTGCAATGCAAACCGTTCGTTTGTATGTGTAATAATCCTCTATGTTATGGTCGATGTATAACGAGCTGGCCGTGACACTATGCTTTGGGACACACTTATTTTAATCTCACACACAGTCTAGGATGGATAGTATGAACATTAATACACTGAACGACGAGGCCTGATGATGTTCCTCATAATCCACTGTTTTACACCCTCAACTCTCAACATTAGATTTATTTGCCACAGGAAGCTGAAGTCACATGTAAGGCACTGCTGGTCAAGCAAAAGTAAATGAGATTAGAGTGTGTTACTGTCGTAGAGCGCGGTGAGCTTCCTCTCGGTCTCGTCGAAGCCGGCGTTCCGGACCTGCTCAAAAAACCCGTCCAGGAAATCGAGACAATCTTGAGTCCGAGCGTCTTCATTAATGATCAGAGCATCGTTATATTTCTGGAGGAGGAGAGAAAGTCATCAGAATATATCACTCTGTCTGTCTGTCTATCTGTCTATCACCCTGTCTATCACCCTGTCTATCACTCTGTCTATCACTCTGTCTATCACCCTGTCTATCACCCTGTCTATCACTCTGTCTGTCACTCTGTCTGTCTATCACTCTGTCTGTCTATCACTCTGTCTATCACTCTGTCTGTCACTCTGTCTGTCACTCTGTCTGTCACTCTGTCTGTCACTCTGTCTGTCACCCTGTCTGTCACCCTGTCTGTCACTCTGTCTGTCTGTCTCTCTGTCACTCTGTCTGTCTATCACTCAGTCTATCACTCTGTCTATCACTCTGTCTGTCACTCTGTCTATCACTCTGTCTATCACTCTGTCTGTCACCCTGTCTGTCACTCTGTCTGTCACCCTGTCTGTCACTCTGTCTGTCACCCTGTCTGTCACTCTGTCTGTCACCCTGTCTGTCACTCTGTCTGTCACCCTGTCTGTCTGTCTCTCTGTCTGTCTGTCACTCTGTCTGTCTATCACTCAGTCTATCACTCTGTCTATCACTCTGTCTATCACTCTGTCTATCACTCTGTCTATCACCCTGTCTGTCTGTCACTCTGTCTGTCCCTCTGTCAGTCTATCACCCTGTCTGTCTGTCACTCTGTCCCTCTGTCTGTCTATCACTCTGTCTATCACTCTGTCTGTCTGTCCCTCTTCTGTCTATCACCCTGTCTGTCTATCACCCTGTCTATCACTCTGTCTATCACCTTGTCTGTCTGTCTATCACCCTGTCTATCACTCAGTCTGTCAGTCTGTCACTCTGTCTGTCACTCTGTCTGTCACTCAGTCTATCACTCTGTCTGTTTGTCCCTCTGTCTGTCTATCACTCAGTCTATCAGTCTATCACTCTGTCTGTCACTCTGTCTGTCACTCTGTCTGTCAGTCTGTCTGTCACTCAGTCTATCACTCAGTCTATCACTCTGTCTGTCCCTCTGTCTGTCTATCACTCTATCTGTCAGTCTATCACTCTGTCTGTATATCACTCTGTCTGTCAGTCTATCACTCTGTCTATCACTCTGTCTATCACCCTGTCTATCACCCTGTCTGTCTGTCACTCTGTCTGTCTGTCACTCTGTCTGTCTATCACTCTCTCTATCACTCTGTCTATCACTCTGTCTATCACTGTCTGTCACCCTGTCCGTCACTCTGTCTGTCTGTCACCCTGTCTGTCACTCTGTCTGTCTATCACTCAGTCTATCACCCTGTCTGTCACTCTGTCTGTCCCTCTGTCTGTCCCTCTGTCTGTCCCTCTGTCTGTCCCTCTGTCTGTCCCTCTGTCTGTCTCACCCGCAGGTGTTCAGTGTAGTTGCAGAGATCTCTGCAGATTCGTCTCTCCTCTTCTGAGTTCTTCATGGCTATGACTCTGCAGCTCTTCTGAACCGAGACGATCCACTGCTCGTATTTCTGAGAGCCGTACTCGCGGTTCTGGATGTTCGACAGGCTCTCTGAGACACAGAGACACGTGTGTGAGTTACAGTGTTTATTAGGGTTTTTTACAGCATGTGTACGGAGGTACGGACCGCGTACCGATGTCGAAGGTCTTCAGCGCCAGCTGCTCGATGTTACTCATGATGTTCATGATGATTCTGATGAACGGGTCACACGTGCGCTGAGGAACCTCAAAAAAGTCTGACACACACACAGGCATGATTAATAATCATGTGCTATACATCCCAGATATTAAATAAGATTACCATATTTATATGAGATACCATGTTTAAATGAGATATTTCTATCCCCCTACTTGAGTCAAAACGAAAGTAATGCAAATTTCTTTATATTTCTATATTTTTTTTCCTAATAACTTTATGTATTATCTGTTTAGATGTCAATACTCTATGTCCCTCGTACAAAGTCAATTGTTATACTCATTGTTAATTTCAAATGTCAGTAGGATTTATGTTAATTGAATAAATGTTAATTGTTGTTACTTGCAAAATGTTCATAAAAAAAAAATAATAATAATAATGTGTCAGAGGTAAGATTGTATATGTGTGTGATTCTGTAAATCCTGACCTTTCTCAGGTGTGTGCACGTACGACCTGAGCTCATCCAGGTGTTTGGTAACCGTGGCGATGACCCTGGTGTCCAGGTTGGCACAGAGCTGTAAGATATTGTTCTCTGCCTCCGTTCTGTCCTTGAACGAACCGATGCCAACCGACGCCGTCAGGCCCACGATCTGAGACAGGTGGGGTTATAAAACAATCGGGGAAAGAATATGACATTGGAATAGAATACAACAGAACACAACAGAATAGACTGCAAAGAACTGAGACAATGAGATGGGCTCCAGCATTACCACAACTCTACAGAGGACAAGCAGTTTGGAAGACTCCCATTCAGGAAGAATAATAGTGAGTGAAGAAAACTAACGAATACTATAAGGGCTAAAAAAAAAAATACAGGATAGGCTAAAAAAACAAAAAAAACAGGATAGGATAGAATAGACTTTAATAGCATGGCCATTTATCCATCTCTAAAATAAAATACCTTTAAATAATTAAAATACCTTTACCCTACAAAAAAACAACAACAATTAAAGAAAAACAACTACATTGATAAATAGATAAATAAACAAATAAATGATTAAATAGGATACACTGCAAAGGATTGACCACCTATTCACCTTTACCCTACATAAATTTTTTTTTTTTTTTTAAATGAATAAATAAATAAATACAGGAAAGGATAGAATAGAATTGGCCATCTATCCACATTTACCCCCCATGAAAAAAAAAAAAAAAAAAAAAAAAAAAAAAATATATATATATATATATATATATATATATATATATATATATATAAAACAAAGAGGATAGGATCTTTCCACATCTACCCTACATAAAATTAAAAAGAAAATATATTAAAAAATTGTACAGAAATAGACAGGATTATCAGATATGATAATTTAGAATAGACTGCAAAGGATTGGCCATCTATTCAGGGTGTTATTTTCCCTTTGTTGTGGCACCTGTGGCAGAGAGTGTGTGCTGGAGCTGAGTTTGGTGTCCAGGTAGTGGGTCATGATATTGTTGTACGGGTGTTTCCCGGTGGTGTTGTGACACTCGTCCAGCAGGATGAGTGACAGCAGGTCCAGTGACGGCACTTCTCCGCTCTGAAGCGCATTCACCAGGATCTGGGCCGTCAGAACCACAATATCATGACTCTCTATCAGCAGCCGCACCGACAGATCCATGTCACCGCACATACCAGTCACCCTGTAGCACACACACACACACACACGCTTTAGAGAGAGAGACATCTGTGTGTGTGTGTCTGAGTGAGAGAGTGTGTGTGTGTGTGTGTGTGTGTGTGTGTGTGTGTGTGTGTGTGTGTGTGTGTGAGTGAGTGAGTGAGTGAGTGTTAGTGAATGAGTGTGTGTGTGTGTGAGTGTGTGTGTGTGTGTGTGTGTGAGAGACAGTGAGTGTGTGTTAGTGAATGAGTGTGTGTGTGTGGGTGTTAGTTAGTGTGTGTGTGTGTGTGTGTGTGTGTGTGTGTTTGTGTGTGACCGTACCTGATGTTGGGATCAGTAATAGAAAAGTGTTCCATGAAAAGCTTGTACTGTTGTTCATAGACGTCGACCTTGGTTGCCAAGAACACGATCTTTGCCCGTCCGGGACACTTTTTCAGGTGGTGTTCACAGATGGCCACCGCCACAATAGTTTTTCCACATCCTGAGGGAAAGTGGTAAACAGGAAAAAATGATCCCCCAAAAAATAAATAATTCCAAACTTTTGACCGGTAGAGTAAATATTTATTTATTAATTTTTTAAGTGATGTTGAGAGGTGGACATCATTGAGAGAAGTCGGATGTTTCACCGTAGCATTGAGTTTTGACTTTAAAGGCAAAATGTGACATTAAAAATGAAACATTTATTCAAAATAAGAATATTATGTCATCAATAACATGCATTTGGAAAATAGATAGAGGGTGAATTTACATTTAATGCTCACTTTAACAAATTGTCTGTGATGTGTGAACAGGACACGGTGCTAATATGTTGATATTTCATATAACCCCACCACTTAGGAAACAAACTCTAAACCCAGCACTTTTTAAAAGAAACTACAGACCGGTATCCCTTCTTCCATTCATTACAAAAACACTTGTTCTTACACACAACAACCTCCTGGACAACAACCAGTTTGGCTATTGTATCAGTTTATTAGAGGTGAAACTCGAAAAATTAGAATATCGAGCAAAGGTTTGTGTATTTCAGTAATTCAAATTAAAAGGTGAAACTAATATATTTAGTATATATAACTATATACATATGCATGATTATACTTTTCAGAGGGCCGACATTTCTGTATTTAAAATCCTTTTTTTTAATTGATTTTCTGAGATTTTGAATTTGGGCTTTTCATAAGCTGTAAGCCATAATCATCAAAATTATAACTTTTGCACGATATTCAAATTTTTCAAGTTTCACCTGTATAGTAGTATATTTGGTTTTTGAAGCTCTGAGACTGGGAAGATCAGTTTCCAAATCCTCAGTACTCATCCTACTGGATTTGTCTGCTGCGTTTGACACAGTTAACCCAATCTCAGGTACATCACTCCAGTGGGTTCAAGTCTTACCTCTCCGTAAGTCCTTCAGGGTGTCATGGAGGGGTGAGATGTCTAAGTCACAACATCTAGCTACTGGAGTGCCTCAGGGCTCAGTGCTGGGACCACTTCTCTTCTACATCTACATGTCCTCACTAGGATATGTCATTCAGAAACATGGCTTTTCTTCTCACTGCTATCATCTAGCTACTGGAGTGCCTCATGGAGTGCCTGAACTCCACAGACCACAATGCTGGAATTGCCCGGTCCTGTAGATTTGCCTTATACAACATCAGGAGGATCAGGCCCTTCCTTTTGGAGCAACACAACTCCTTGTCCAAGCTCTTTTTCTATCCAGACTGGACAATTGTAATGCTCTCTCCTTCCAGCATCACTGTTAAACCTGCAACTGATCCAGATAAGCAAGAGTGTCTTTATCACATGTCACTCCTCTCCTCATAAACTTGCACTGGTTGCCAATTGCAGCTTGCATTAAATTCAAGGCACTGATGTTTTCCTGTAGATCAACCATTGGCTCTGCACTCCTAAACATAAACTTACTACTGTAGACATATGTCTCCAGAAGCTTGTGTTCTGCAAGTGAACGTCGTCTTGTGGTGGATCATCTTAAAGAGGCCCAGAATCACTTTCACAGACCTTCACCTGGACTGTTCCCTGCTGAACTCAATCTGAGCTGCCGAGTCTTTAACCATATTCAAGAAACGTCTGAAGACACATCTTTATCCATTAATACTAACACTTACTATTCCATTTATATTCTCTCTATTAAAAAACTTGCTATGTGTTCTGTGCTGGACTAACTCGGACTGGTCACAGCACTTACATATTATTGGCCTTTTGTTGGTTTGATTAGTTCTACTTATTTGTAAGTCGCTTTGGATAAAAGCATGCCCTGACATTTTTAGGTAAATTCAACAATGCTTTCTAGCATTAAAGGTAATTACTAGCAAATTATATTTTGAAATACGAATAGCAGCAATTCTTGTGTGAATGCTATTCAAACTCATTGGTCAGTTTAAGGTGTTTTGTATGTGAAAGTCTCTTTTGTTTGGTGTGACGCACCTGTAGGGGCACAGATGATGGTGTTTTGCCCCTCAGCAGCGTCCGTCAACTCCTTCTGATACTCCCTCAGCTTACGCTCGCCTGAACGCACGTATTCCCCTGTAAAGAGGGTCAAAGGTCAGCAAACTCAAGAGCTTTGAGGATTTGGTCACATGATGTCGGGCCGTGTACCTTTGAACACGCTGGGTGTCTCTGTGACAGTCATGTTGTTGGCGCTCATCAGCATGTCTTCACTCTGAGCCTCCTCTCTGAACTCAAAACTCACTGTCATCATGGTTTCTGTAGTCATGGAATCCGCCTCCCCATCAGATCCGCAGCCCATTGAGGCCGTACCGCCTCCATCTGTAAGACATACATCTTCATCGTCATCATCATCATCATGAGACAGAATGAACCGATCACCCTATTGCAAGCAAGCAATATTGTTGATGGGGGATATGATGAATGAGTGCTTGATCACTGATGGATGTAAAAATGGAAGAAAGTAATGAGAAGGGAATGAACTGACAAAAGGATGGATCGACAGATGGATGGATGATAACCGACAGATAAACAGATAGACAGACAGACAGACAGACAGAGAGAAAGATAAACACTATATTGGCAAAAGTATTAGGACACCACTCAAAATCATTGAATTCAGGTGTTCCAATCACTTCCATGGATACAGTTGTATAAAATCAAGCACCTAGTCATGCAGACGCTTCTACAAACATTTGTGAAAGAATGGGTCGCTCTCTGGAGCTCAGTCAACTCAAGCATGGCACCGTGATATGTTTCCACCTGTGCAATATGTCCTCACTATTAACTATTCCACGGTCAACTGTTAGTGGTATTATAACAAAGTGGAAGCAGTTGGGAACCACAGCAACTCAGCCACGAAGTGGTAGGCCACGTAAAGCACACAGAGTGGGTTTAGTGCATGCTGAGGCTCACAGTGCGCAGAAGTCGGCAACTTTCTGCAGAGTCAATAGATACAGACCTCCAATCTTCGTGTGGCCTTCAGATTAACCCAAGAACAGTGAGCAGAGAGCTTCATGGGATGGGTTTCCATGGCCGAGCAAGTGCATTCAAGCCTTACATCACCAAGTGCAATGCAAAGTGTCAGATGCAGTGGTGTAAAGCACGCCATCACTGGACTCTAGAGCAGTAGACACGTGTTCTCTGGAGTGACGAGTCATGCTTCACTGTCTGGCAATTCGATAGACGAGTCTGGGTTTGGTGGTTGCCAGGAGAACGATACTTGCCGGACTGCACTGTGCCAAGTGTGAAGTATGGTGGAGGGGGGATTACGGTGTGGGGTTGTTTGGTGGAGGGGGGATTACAGTGTGGGGTTGTTTGGTGGAGGGGGGATTATGGTGTGGGGTTGTTTGGTGGAGGGGGGATTACGGTGTGGGGTTGTTTGGTGGAGGGGGGATTACGGTGTGTGGTTGTTTGGTGGAGGGGGGATTAAGGTGTGGGGTTGTTTGGTGGAGGGGGGATTATGGTGTGGGGTTGTTTGGTGGAGGGGGGATTACAGTGTGGGGTTGTTTGGTGGAGGGGGGATTAAGGTGTGGGGTTGTTTGGTGGAGGGGGGATTATGGTGTGGGTTTGTTTGGTGGAGGGGGGATTATGGTGTGGGGTTGTTTGGTGGAGGGGGGATTACAGTGTGGGGTTGTTTGGTGGAGGGGGGATTACAGTGTGGGGTTGTTTGGTGGAGGGGGGATTACAGTGTGGGGTTGTTTGGTGGAGGGGGGATTAAGGTGTAGGGTTGTTTGACGGAGGGGGGATTAAGGTGTAGGGTTGTTTGACGGAGGGGGGATTAAGGTGTGGGGTTGTTTGGTGGAGGGGGGATTAAGGTGTGGGGTTGTTTGGTGGAGGGGGGATTACGGTGTGGGGTTGTTTGGTGGAGGGGGGATTAAGGTGTAGGGTTGTTTGACGGAGGGGGGATTAAGGTGTGGGGTTGTTTGGTGGAGGGGGGATTATGGTGTGGGTTTGTTTGGTGGATGGGGGATTATGGTGTAGGGTTGTTTGACGGAGGGGGGGATTATGGTGTAGGGTTGTTTGGTGGAGGGGGGGATTATGGTGTGGGGTTGTTTGGTGGAGGGGGGGATTATGGTGTGGGGTTGTTTGGTGGAGGGGGGATTATGGTGTGGGGTTGTTTGTCAGGGGTTGGGCTTGGTTTAGTTCCAGTGAAAGGAACTCTTAATGCTTCAGCATACCAAGACATTTTGGACAATTTCATGCTCCCAACTTTTGGGAACAGTTTGGGGATGTTCCAGTTCCAGCATGACTGTGCACCAGTGCACAAAGCAAGGACCATAAAGACATGGATGAGCAAGTTTGGTGTGGAGGAACTTGACTTGAGTCCTGACCTCAAACCGGTAAAACACCTTTGTGATGAATTAAGCAGAGACTGCGAGCCAGGCCTTCTCGTCTAACATCAGTGCCTGACCTCACAAATGCGCTTCAAGAAGAATGGTCAAAAATACCTCCTAAAATACCTATGGTATATTAAACCATACGGATTAAAAATGGGATGTCATTAACGTTAATTTGCATGTAAAGGCAGGCGTCCCAAAACTTTTGCCACTAAGGTGTAGATAATAAATGAATGAACAAATGAAAGAAAGATAAAACAAGTGTTTGAATATGTCAGTATTACTGGACTCTAGCAGCTCCAGCGCCTGATCACAGCTGCAGGCGTACAGCGCCATCTTCAGCACCTTAAACCAGTTCGGTTTGTCCGAGCGCAGGAGAGTGTCCACCAGTTTCTCACTGGCAGCGATATGACCTTTATGGCTCTCCACCTGTAACAAACACACACACACACACACACACACACACACACAGAATGAGAGGAACATTGATACACTACCAGTCAAACGTTTTGGATCGGTACGATGTTTAATGTTTTTAAAAGAAGTCTCTTCTGCTCACCAAGGCTGCATTTATTTGATTAAAAATACAACAACATAAAAACAGTAATATTGTTAAATATTATGACAATTTAAAATAACTGTTTTCTATTTTAATATATTTTAAAATGTAATTTTTTCCTGCGATCAAAGCTGAATTTTCAGTATCTTTTGACTGGTGGTGTATATAGTGTACTTCACACAACCCAACCACAGCAGGTCGCGACTCACCGCTTTGATCTCTTCACACTCTCTGGGCTTGAGACAGTCGTTCATGTGTGTGAGCAGCTCGCTGGGCTTTATGAGCTTGGTGATCGATGGTTCGATTCTCTCCAGAAGCTTTCGGGGCTCATTCAGCTCCTCTAACTCACCGAAGTCCCAATCCTTAATGGCCTTGTGTAGACCGGTATATTCTACAGCACCACACACAGCGATTTCACAGCGAAATATAATATATATATATATAAAAATATAATCATATATACTGAATATGTTGTTATTGTATACTGTTTTATAACTTACTACAATACAATGAATAGTATCTGCCACTATTTGCACTATTAAGTATAAAAAGAATCTACTAA
This sequence comes from Meda fulgida, assembly GCA_030578275.1. NCBI lineage: Eukaryota > Metazoa > Chordata > Actinopteri > Cypriniformes > Leuciscidae > Meda > Meda fulgida. Next base: position 28,258,270 of record CM060638.1, read on the forward strand.
CAACTAACAACTACAACACTACAACAAACTACAAATCGCAAAATAAAATAGTGGCACTTTCACTTAGTGTAAATAATAGCATCTATCATCTGCTCCTGTAATTCCTAATCTCACCTGAGGCAAACAGGGTGTCCAGAAAGGCCTGAAACCAGCCCTCTTCCTCTAGAAAACACATCTGGTCCAGCAACATCTGGGCAGCGGCGGTCACAGACTTCTCCTCGGCTGAGAGAATCCTTTCCACCATCTCTGTGCAGAAGAGAATGGAATTGCCCAGTCATTTTAAATTAAACTAAAATCTTACAAATCATTAAGAAAAAAGTGAATCTCACCACCATCTGGCGTGAATAAGGGTTATTATCGTTAAGTGAAATAAAATAAATTATTTATATTAGTTAAGCTAGATGAAAATTAGAAATGTTGTCTTGGAAATGAACTATATACAATAAATTAAAGCACTAAAATTATTAACTGGAAAGAAAACTAATCAGAAATATTTAGAAAAAAAAACAATTACATATTAAAAATGAAATGAATTAACATGAAAAACTTAAAATCTAAAAATAAAAACTACCTAAGAATATCAATAAAACTATAATAAAACACTGGTGTGTGTACAATAGTATTTTTTTCTGTAGGATTCTTACATTACTGAAAAATAAAATTAGGCTACTAAATAGAGTACTAAAAATTATTAAAAAAAAGACATATCTGGAACAATCATTAAATTATTTATTTTATTTTATTCAAACTAGAGTCTGCAAGGCAGTGCTGTGAAAAACTCTAGAAAAAAAACAATGTTAATAAATAAATGAATAATACAATTAATCTAAATATATATATATATATATATATATACATTTTAATTTATAATATTTTGGTGTCCTTTTTATCACCACCAATAAGTTAAAATATAAGTCTTTTCAGGGTATTAATAGTCGTGCAGCCACTCTCTGATTATACACATTATTAAACACAATACAAATATATATTTTTCTGATATAGAAAATATATTATCCAAAAGGACTATTTTGACTAAGATGACAAGTTTCTGCAGGTTTTATGGAACTGATTATACCTGTTGTTATTCGTTCATTAACTCACCTTTATCAAAGTGCATCGTCATGAAGTTTTTAATAAGTGACGGTCGTAAAATCTTCGAGATATAATCGCTCAAGCGCCGCAAATTCTCCTTTTCCAGCTCGTACATTTTTGCGGGGCAGGACTGGTTATGATGAAGACTGGCTTATGATTAGAAGTCCTGACTGGCCCTGAGCTCACGACATCTGATCCAGAAACAAAAGCGAAACAACAAACAAGGAAGCGAAATATATTTTACCTCAGCCGTCTCAACATCTCGTGAGCTGTCTATAAAGGCGCGTTCAAAACGCGCGTTCAACGTCTTGATAGTCAGCTCACGAGGATTTAAGACACGGCCAACACTGTCTCAGTTTCTAAGTGCTGCAAAAACCACAACAATTGAGAATTTCACCGAAAATGAAATCAAAAGTGTCCCTTTTCCGAATAAATCCACAAAATCCGAGGAACTCCCAAAATAATTTCACCCCAAAAGTTCGTGATACTTTGAAAAACATTTATGATAATAAATAATAATATTGAGGTAACAAATATAGAAGTGTGGAAAATAATTAATTCCACAGTATAAATCTATGGTTCCTATAGCCTATCCATGTCCTAAAATAAACGTATTAAATTCTATAAACTGATATAAAAAGCACAGAATTATGTGTACAAACACTTTACTTTTTAATCACAGGTCCAAACGCCTATGCTAACTATAGCCTGTACAAAACTAAACAAAAGATGCTAATACCTCATACCTTGACGTCACTTTCCCGCGGGAAAACCCTCCCTCAGCTGGACTGAGTGGCAACAAATCTGTTGCGTGACTAACGGGGAAAACTGCGAAATAGCGAGTAAAACAAACGATTATGAGTTTAAACTATAGTGTTCCTTACAACTTCCTTACCAAATATATTGACATGATATTGGATATTGACATGAAGTGTGTTTCCTGACATTTAGCCTACATGTGACTGATTTTGACACCAAGGAAATAAAGCACATTTGCCTGTGAACGCTTTATATCAATACAACAAAGATAGGTCTAAATGTCATATCATCATATCGTCCAGCACTAAAACTTGTATAGTTTTTGTCAGTGTTTATTTAAAAACATTCAATTATGTAGATTATAGGATGACAAATATTTAATGATGAGTTGTCAATACAATATATAACAATGCAATATATATTGTATGCTTTTACCCGAAAAAATCTGCATATACACACAAAATGATAACTGCAAATCCACCTTTCTCTGCCTGGAGTCGTTGTTTCTGTCAATTGCAACGATCCATTTGCTTCTCTGTTCTGTAGCTTTCAGCAGTCTGTAAAAAATATACCTCAGATTTATTGTCACATCTAGTTGTAGTCAATCTCAAAGGTCTTTCGCGTTTTAGATGTGTTTTTTTTGCGGCATTCATGCTGAAAACCTATGCTGCCGCTCAGTCTTTTTGCCACTCAGTGCGTGTAACCGCAGTCACTTCGGCCGACAGAGACATCACGCGCATACAACCCTCTGTTGAACTAAGGCCTAATCCTGACTTAATCTAAGCCTCGTCTGTGAAACCGTCATAACTATGCGATCACCAATAAATAAACTAAATTAATTAGTTAATTCGGCTATTTGAGGCAACAGTTTTGACAGCAATTTAATTTCAAACAAACCGGCTCCACTAAAGACTAGCAATGCCTGATACTGTTGTCAAGCTATTTAAAGCATTACCTGGAAGACACAGGATTCATCACTCTGCTGTATCCCAAATCCCAACTGGTTAAAACACAACACATCACAATCATGAGCAGGTCACAAAATTGATGAACTAATGCGGCAATTCAAAAAGAAAAACAAACCGATTCAGACGCTGGATTGTACATCTATTAAATGTATTTATTGATTGCTGGCTGACATGATGGACAGCTATTGTAAAGAAGGCTTGTTGTGTGTCCAGTAGACATGTTCAGTGAATTATATCTCCAGGGTGTCACCATAGTCCCACATACACAAGCACATACTGTGTAACGAAGGCGTGGAGGCGCACGTCACCTGTTCCCTGAGTTTAAAAAAGACACAATTCTCAAAGTTCAGAGGGACTGATGATTAACAAATGATTAACAGTGGTTCTCAACCAGTGAGTCTGGTCCCAAAAACAGATGTCTGGTCTGTTAAAAAGCAGAACATGCAACTAAACATCATCAAGTCCAGTTAGGATTGCATTATAATACATTTTCCCATATATTTTGCTCAGTTGGTCAAAGGCCATGTGTCTTCTGAAACTAAATCTGGGACCTGAACCAAACACGTGGAAAACCACTAGTCTAGATAGTAACCCTAATGTATTTGCTGCTACAAAGGGTTAGAGTAGAGGTTAAGGTAACAAGGGTTACCATCCAGACATGACTGTTGTTGGGTTGTGGCACAGTAAGTAAGCACCAGATTCGAGGAAAAGGATCACTGCAACTATAAACAACAAGAACAATAATAATGACATTGGAAATGACAAAAAAACATCTGAATGTTTCTTGAGTATCTGCTCCCAGCTGAAATCTTTAAATGAGATAATAAAAAAATCTAGACTGGCTGACATTATACAAGTAAGAAAAAGTCTTGATGTACGTCTGTTTTAGTTCTAGCTAGCAATGTTGGTCACCGGCTCTTGCGGCCCGTCTCCGTCCGTGTTCTTTTTCTCCAAGTTTTCTTCAACTTCTCTTGTGTCTGATTGGTCTTTTGGAGGGATGGAAGCTCGCTCCTGTTGGATGTGAGAACTTACGTAAGGACTCGGCCTCGCCTCTGGTAGGAATTCCTCAAGATCTTGCAGTATAGTTTCAAGCAGTCTTGTGTCCGAAGGTGGGGCTGGTGACATCGAAGCCATTGGGAAGGGGTTGGGCACAAACTCTTCGTGGTTACTGTCATCCATATTTCGGGAGCAGTAGGAACTACTGCGGTCGACTACGTCCACCACATAGTCGTCCAGGTTTAGTGTGCGTTCAGTGGTTGGGTCAGTGCGGACTACAGGACTCGAGGACTCGGATTGAGGATTTGAGGAGGTACAACTCAAGTTCTGGATCATATCTTGCCCAGGAGTCCCGTCCCTTGGCTCAACATCTGCAGCGGTTTGGTCTATAATATCCATGACACGGTCCAGACAGTCGATGGTACGGTCACTGTCGCTGTCAATCGTGATTACAGTGGGTGAACGGAGTTCCCTCTTCCGCTTTCGGTGCCTCCTCTTCCTCCGCTGGTGCCAATGCGGTTCGGGCGCCCTTCGCTCGTAGATGATCTCCACACTGGGAGATCGTTCCCTACTGCGCCGTCGCCGCTTTTCCTTGGTTACAGTTCCCTCCTCATGCAACCGCTGGGCCGCTCGATCCAAGTGCCGGGTTTTGTACTTGCGTTTCCCACTTGGTTTGTCCAGGCAGGACCTTTCGGATTGCGAGCCGGCGCTGCTGCTACTGATAGCTCGCTTGCGGCGTTTACGACAGCGCTGTGACTCTCTGGGATGGTGGGAACTAAGAAATGAGTCCAAGTCGGGAGACCTGCTCTTCATTTCCCTGATTCTCCTCTTCCTGGAGTAGGAAGGAGACTGTGAGAGATTCTCTCGCATGTGGCACGAATGCTCTTGGCTCGTGTTGTTTAAAGAGGTAGAGCAGTCGCTAGCGTTTGACCCAGAGACAGAGCTGCCGCTCCAAATAGACACCGTAGGACTTTGACCGGACCAACTTGGAGGCGAGCGTGTTTGGGTTGGCGAGCAATCTGGGGTTTTGCCGTGCCATGCTTGTTCTAAACTCTTGGCTTTTTCTTTGTTGACTGAGCGCCGATGTGTGCAGTCTTTGCGTCTCCCATGCGCTTTGAGCTCAGTGTCATCTCGATTCTTCCGTAAATCTAACCCATCGTTGGAAGGGTGAGCATGGCAGGACAAGTAATCGGTCTCTCTTTCTCTGCTGTGTGAGTCCGGGTATGTCCGCTGGGGACTGCATGAGGGAACGAGGCCTGGCGATAAACTGGGAATACGCAGGTTCATATGGGACTGCGAAGGGAGCTCCATTTTGGATGTCTCTGATTTCATTACTGTGGTTGTCGTCTCCGTATCGGCTGCCTCCTTCTCCTCTTCAGACGAATCCGAGGAGAGCTGAACAAGCTCTGGGGTCCGTTCGGCCATCGGTTTCACGTATCCCACAATCAGGCACTCTTCCTCTTCATTATCTTCACCCCGTCCAGCTGACACGCTGCTACTTGCCGCAGGGTCAGTCATGTCAGAGACGCTGAAAGGCGGGGCTTTGCTTGAGCTTGGCTCCATCCCCTCATCCTGTGATTGGCTAGAAGAGGGAAAGAGGGTTGAATAGGAGGGACCAGGCGTCTCGTCATCCCACGCTGACTGACTCAGCAAACTTTCCGTTCCACTTGCATTGGCAACGGATGCAAGGTGTTCCTGGACAGCAGAGGGATTCTCTGTCACATTGTCCTCACTGTCATTATCATCATCATCCTGTGAGAAAAAACAATGCAACCATTAAGAGTGAACCTCATAAACTTGCATGAACAGAACCAAAACCACAATAATGCCATTCTGCTGTTCTCTGACATTATCTGCTTACAATAGACAGAAACAGTGCCAGACCACCTCATTGGGGATGATTTCAAGAGAATAACAACTTAAATTATGCTCTGCTCCTTACACACAGCTAGGATATCATATGTCTTACTATATAGAGATATATAGACATACTCAATATCATTGACATTTATGAATTTGGTGAATGACAAGTAAATTATAGCGCAATTAAAGCATACATTATATTAGTTTGTGTATTCCCTTAGAATCTAACTTATGGTGATACAAACACATACTCTACCAGTGAAAGAAAAGAAACTTATGGTTGGGGATATTTGATCATATCTGGAGCTTGACACTCCTTGGCCCACAACAAATTTAGGGTTATATGAACGTCAAACCTCAATATTTCTGCTCAGGATTTTCCAAGTTCCTTGAACAAAAAATGATCTATAGAGAACATTACAAGTACATATATAAATGTTTTGCACATTCTTGTTCCTTAAAATGGTAAATGGACTGCATTAATATAGGGCTTTCACAGACCCAATTAAACAATAATTAGTTCCAAGAATAGGACCCCTTGGAAATTTACTCCTTTTGTAGAGAGGGACAAAATGCAAATTTTCAGCTAAGATTTGGAGCCAAATTGCAGGATGAGAAAAAATTACTTTGTGTAAAAATAACATAAGGATGCTAACATTTTTCCTGAGAGGTCTATTAGTAAAATTAGTAAAATTTTAGCAATCCTTGTTGCATTATATGTCAATGGTGACAGTTCAAATATAGGAAAAAGAACTTTGTGTTTTTAATTTAAAGTTTGTATGTCTGCAAATTGTTGATTTTTTCCCCCCCATTTTGGTTGAAACAAAATATGGGTCACTTTGCATACAGCTAACACTTTCTGCATTTAATGAGGAATGTCAGTAGAAAAAATAATGACGACATTGGACCATTACATTGAAATTGTGGGCACCAGCTTGAGAGCCACTGTTTTAGACCGTTTCTGGAATGACCCTTCATTGCGAGGAGAACAGTAAAAGTATCTTAAAATAATTAAAAATAATAAAAGTTATACAGAAAAACATGAAGGCCGTTTGCAGTATTTCTCCATTATTTTATTTTCAAATCCAAACGTTGATAAAGTTACTGAAAAGGCTTTTTCTGCATTGGATTCTCTTTGTACACAGTACAGTAATTGACGTTTTCACGTTCAACACAATGAATAAAGTATTATTTCATTCATTTCTTCTAAATAGAATTATAAATTTAAGTAAGCCAAGCAAGTGCCAAAACATTTAAACACATGATACTACTAATCTTACGTTAAAGGACAATATCACAAACATTTTAAATTAAAACTTACCACCATCCACACAAACAACTGCATTACTACCCTTTTCTTTTGTATTCAAATATTTACACAAGAAATCCAGTGGGTCACACCGAACTTCCACCAATTATGGTATCAATTATGTTGCCTTGTTTTTCTAAATGTTTTCTTTGCTTTACCCAGGACAGAAAGTTATACTATGAAACACTGTAGACTTTAATTAGACTATGCATTTATGGTGAAATTACTGCATGTTCGTGTTTATTTTGATGACAAACGATGTGTAGTCACTTTATTTCTATGCATGCAGCACATCAATAATATACTTGACGTTGACGTGTAAATGAACGGCCAGAACGTCAGTTGAAAACGGTGTCGTGTAAGCATCCCCTAAGTTAATAACTAATGATTTTTACAACGGAAACGAATCAATCAAACACTTACTTAATTACAATTACTTTCTTCTAGAGTTGCTGTACAGCCAAAACAATCTTTGTTGCATTAATTTCCAATTATCACTGTAAAGCTGCTTTGAAACAATCTGTATTATTAAAAGCTATATAATTGAGGTGACTTGACTTGAAATGAGTGTGAATGCTTTAACATTTTACATTTAATCATTTAGCAGATGCTTTTATCCAAAGCAACTTAAAAATCAAGAGAGCAATAGAAGCAGTGAAACTAACAATAGGACAACACTATGTAAATGCTGTGACCCTTCCCAGTTTGGTGTAACGCAGTATATGTAATTTTTTAAAAATAGATATAGAATAGAAGAGAGGAGAAAAGAAAGTGTTAGTATCAATGGATCAAGTGTTGCCGAAAGCGTCTAACAGAGCCACTGAATAAAAAATATGCACCAATGATCATGTGTGAAAGGTGTGTTAGTCGTAACTAAATGAAATGTTTCCCAGAGATGTCTCACCTCAGAGATGGCGATAACAGAAAGGTCCGAGCTGCTGCCCTCCTCGTAGCTGGGAGCGGGACAGTCGTAAATGGCCTGCTGGTCATACGTCTCCATGTTGAGGGTGGAGCGAGCGAAACTCACCAGCTCGTGCAGGAAGTGGTCAGTGCGCGCCAACAGGAAGGGGCGGAGCTCATCCCGAATGGCCGAGTCCTCCATGTTATAGTTCATAATGCGCGAGATGATGATGTTCTGCACGATGTTCACCAGCGATCCGTGCGAACCGTACAACACCGTGAGCTCGCGTTGCAGCCAAGGCAAAAGTCGCCGCAAACATCCAGGGTTTTGTCGTAAGAACGACGCCGAAATATCCCTTTGCCGACCAACGTCTCTCGTGTTACGCACACGTACGCCAGTCCTGTAAAGCGCACGCCGGAACGAGACAACATCCTGGTCCCGTAAGCGCCGCAGGCTCCGCCCCTCGCCCCGCCCTTGCCTGCGCGCCGTGAGTCGTAGCACCATTTGCTGCACGTCTTGGTTATCCGTTAGCGCCGCCACGTCTGTGAGACCGCCAAACATGACGTCCTCCATCGGTGGTGTAGACGAAGGGACGGGTTGTTGCGCTCTGTGGCTCCGCCTCTCTCTGCCTCGAAGGGCTCGGGGGCGCAGCACGCGCTGGGGCGCGTTGCTAGCAGTGGCATTAGCCGCCGCTCCATTCTCCACCGGCGGCACCACAAACTCCTTAAAATCTTTTTCCCCTTTGACTGAGTGGTATATGGAGTGGAACGGCTGCTTGCACAGCGGACACTCTGCTTTGTTTTTGGACCACTCGTGGATGCAGCGGAAACAGAACTGGTGCAGGCAGCGGTCCAGCGACGCCACGTTATTGAAGCCGTCGAGGCAGATGGGGCATTTGGAGTCTGGCGACGCGTTGGCCAATAAACGCTGAAAAGATTTGCCAACGCTGTCTTTCTTCCTCACACGCAACTTCATCTTAGTGGGCGCCATCATCTACGGCACACACAAAAACATCAGCTCAGTGTACAATGCTTAGTTAGTTCCCTATAGTACAACTATAGTATCCAACGCAACTTACAATGAGGCACATTACAAGTAATTTATTATATGAGTCAACAACATTTACATGACATTTAGTTCCCACCTAAAAATATTGGATTTTTTGTTCTGGTGAAAGAAATATATAAATGAAGAAGAACGCCAAAATATGAAATGCCATGGATGAATATTTACTGAGGAATCCACTAAATTACAAGAGGAAAGGACGGTGCGAGGGACGGAATGTGGCAGCGGCACAATAATCATTTTACATCGACTATCTTGTTTTTATAATCGTTAGAAGCCAAAAATTGAAAAAAGAATTACGATTAATCGCACAGCCCTATGTCACGGTTCAGTGCACACAGTCAGACAACAAATACAGTCAGTCACAGGCGATACACACTCCAAACCAGAAGGGGGCGCGCAATGTAATGCAATGCTGTTTGCTAACCGCCACAACAGGAAAAAGAGCAGAAAAAGAAGAAACGATCTACTCACGGCACTACTTCTGTATTTTACAAAAGCACAATGTTAAGTTTTTATTGTGAGTGTACACCAATGTACAGTTTTGAATGATGTCTTACTCTTACCTGTATGACCACAAATGACGGAGTATTTTAAGTTGTTTCCACTATTATATTGAGGGGGGGTGGTGGGCAAATGACATCATCCAGATGTGCCAATCACCAGAGCTAAGCAGAGAAAAACTACAGGAGTGCAAAAACTAGTTTATTTTTATTTTAGTTTATTAAGTTTTATTTTTCATTATTCTATTTATTTTGTACGTTTATAACACACGAGATGCTTATAAGACCAAATAACTTCTAGCAGTTATTTTATCAAAAAAAAACAACAACACCACCTATGCAAGAGTGTATTCTGTTTAATGCTTAGTGCTTAATAAACTGTAATTTGCACTACTGTCTGTTCAAAATACATAAAAAGAAACCTAGCATTGGGGATTTGTTGCTTTTTCCTGTTGTACCAAACTTGTATTGAAACATGACCCCAAAAGTGAGGTACGTACCGAACCGTGACTTCTGTGTACCCTATAATATATATGACATGTATATTACATTGACATATATGGCATGTAATATGACATGTCTTCAACTGTACAGTAACAAATTACAACAAACTCCATGTACACCAAAGACGTAAGGATTTTTTCTGTAATTATTACTTAATTGCTTCCCTAATATAACACTACCAGCAGCAAGTTTAGCAATAGCATCGTACATTTACATATATGAATCTTGTAACCATTTAGTACTACACTTTACATCAAAACACCATGGTATCTCCATCTAATATCACCACAATACCATAGTAGATTCACAGTACTTTTTAAGGGTTAATGTGACATTTAGTGTAACATAACTAATTTACATAAAGACATTACTAACAATCATTCAAATTAAGATAATTAAAATTAAATAAACAAAAACATTTGAATAAAGGAAGACATTATTGTGTCCCTGAAAACAGTGACGTCATCGAACACAGCAAATACTGATATTATGTTCAAAATGACAAAAAATGTGACATTTAAAAAAAACAAAACAGTTACATTGCTGTCGGTATTTATCGAGGATAAATATAGATATCTCTATCTTGCCTTTAAAGCAACGATTATTAAACACCTTTATCGATAATAGACGGATACATAAGTGAATTCTGATTGAATATAAAACAGATAGTTTTATGAAACAGACTCTCACCTGATCATCACCTCCTCATTACAAAGCCTCAAAAACACTGTAAATAAACCAAACCGCATGCGCGCGCGCCCATAAGAACAACTATATCACATCAGCGTGATATCCGTAATGATAAACACACAAAAGAAAAGAAAATGTACATTAAAAACCGATGGAAGTGAAGGAGTTTGGCACTGCTATCGAGAAACAGCACACACGACAGAGCCTCATCCGGCAGGCGTCACGCGCACGCGCGCCTCCCCCAACGGACTGGAGCGGTACTGCACCTGCAACGCGATCACGTGACTGCTAGCGATTTCTTTCTTTTTTTCTTTCTTTGAAACAAATATATAAATAGTAAATGCAGATATTCGTAACATTAGACAAAAAAACATGCTTTTATAAATCCTACAGACTAGAGCGGTACTGCACCTGCAGCGCAATCACGTGACTGCAAGCAATTTCTATCTTTCTTTCTTACTTTCTTTTATTTTCTTTCTTTTGTTTGAAACAAATATATAAACTATAAATAAATAAATACATAAATAAGGTTCTTGAATAGTAAATGCAGAAATTCGTCACATACTAAAAAAACACGCTTTAGTAAATCCTAATTTGGCTTAAAAAGTCAAAATAATGATAACTAAGTCACATTTGTGAAATGAAAAGTCAAAATTATGACATACTAAGTGATAAATATGATATCAAAATCATAATTATACCTTAACAAGTCAAAACTATGGTATGGAAAATTCGAAATTATAAAATGAAAAGTCGAAACTATGACGGAAAAAGTCTAAATTATGACATTAAAACGATGAAATCATGAGATAAACGTCTAAATTATGACACAAATGACCAAACATGATTTATTTATTTTCGAATTTGGCGGAAATTAAACATTGGTATAGCTTTTTTTTTTTTTATAAGATTTTTTACGTAATTTCTTTTGAAGTTTGAACATACTTCTCTTGTATGTCCTTTAACTTGTAGTCCATTATAACATCTACAAAGACAGCATCCATGCTTTCAATACGGAACTAGGCAAAGCTAGACAGACTTTCTTCTCAAATATTATAAACAGAAATATAAACAACACGCACTCTTTTTGCTACTGTAGAGAGACTGACAAACCCCCCCAAGCCAGATTCCCAGTGAAATGCTCTCAGAGAGCAAGTGCAGTGAGTTTGCTTCTTTCTTCTCTGAGAAAATCAATAATATCAGAAAGGTGATCAGCTCATCCTTGAGCCGCACTGGGGTCAGACAGATCAGACAACAGCCTGAGAAAGTAGTCACTATGTCTGATTTCAAAGAAATTGATGGCAAAATTTTGGAAGAAATCGTAAAGCACCTTAAAACATCAACCTGAGCCCTTGACGCACTTCCCACATCTTTCTTCAAAACTGTGTTACACAGCTTAAAAGCAGATCTCCTAGAAGTGGTAAACGCCTCACTTCTCTCTGGGAGTTTTCCGAACTCCCTGAAAACTGCAGTTGTCAAGCCCCTCCTGAAAAAGAGCAATCTGGATAAGACCATATTAAACAACTATAGACCGATCTCAAATCTTCCTTTCTTAGGCAAGATCATTGAAAAAGTTGTCTTCAATCAGCTCAATAAATTCTTAAGCTCGAATGGATACTTTGACTACTTTCAATCTGGTTTCCGACCGCATCACAGCACAGAGACAGCGCTCATAAAGATAATAAACGATATTCGCTTAAATACTGACACAAGCAAATGATCAGTACTAGTACTACTCGACCTCAGTGCTGCATTTGACACTGTCGATCACAACATACTTCTTGACAGGCTGGAAAACTGGGTCGGGCTTTCTGGGATAGTCCTAAAATGGTTCAGGTCATACTTAGCAGGGAGAGGTTATTATGTGACTATAGGAGAGCATAAGTCTGAGTGGACATCCATGACATGCGGAGTCCCTCAAGGCTCAATTCTTGCGCCACTCCTATTCAACCTGTACATGCTCCCAATGAGCCAAATAATGAGAAAGAACCAAATCTCTTACCACAGCTATGCAGACGACACACAGCTCTACTTAGCCCTATCGCCTAACGATTACAGCCCCATTGACTCCTTTTGCCAATGCATTGATGAAGTAAACAATTGGATGTGCCAAAACTTTCTTCAGTTAAACAAAGACAAAACTGAAGTCATTACGTTTGGAAACAAAGATGAAGTTCTCAAGGTGAACGCTTACCTTCAGTCTAGGGGTCAAATAACAAAAAATCAAGTCAGGAATCTTGTTGTGTCTCTAGAGTCAGACCTTAGTTTCAGTAGTCATGTCAAAGCAATAACTAAATCAGCATACTATCATCTGAAAAATATTGCAAGAATTAGATGCTTTGTTACCAGTCAAGACTTAGAGAAACTTGTGCATGCTTTCATCACCAGCAGGGTGGATTACTGTAATGGACTCCTCACTGGCCTTCCTAAAAACACCATTAGACAGTTGCAGCTCATACAGAACGCTGATGCCAGGATTCTGAGCAGAACCAGAACATATGAACACATCACACCAGTCCTCAGGTCTTTACACTGGCTGCCAGTTACATATAGAATTGATTTTAAAGTATTATTACTGGTATATAAATCATTCAATGGCCTAGGACCTCAATACATTGCAGATATGCTCACTGAATATAAACCCAACAGATCACTCAGATCACTAGGATCACATCAGCTAAAAATACCAAGGGTTCACTCTAAGCATGGTGGAGCCGTAGCTGGAACCAGCTTCCAGTAGAGATCAGATGTGCTCCTACAGTAGAGATCAGATGTGCTCCTACAGTAGAGATCAGATGTGCTCCTACAGAAGAGATCAGATGTGCTCCTACAGTAGAGATCAGATGTGCTCCTACAGAAGAGATCAGATGTGCTCCTACAGTAGAGATCAGATGTGCTCCTACAGAAGAGATCAGAAGTGCTCCTACAGAAGAGATCAGATGTGCTCCTACAGTAGAGATCAGATGTGCTCCTACAGAAGAGATCAGATGTGCTCCTACAGAAGAGATCAGATGTGCTCCTACAGTAGAGATCAGATGTGCTCCTACAGTAGAGATCAGATGTGCTCCTACAGTAGAGATCAGATGTGCTCCTACAGTAGAGATCAGATGTGCTCCTACAGTAGAGATCAGATGTGCTCCTACAGAAGAGATCAGATGTGCTCCTACAGTAGAGATCAGATGTGCTCCTACAGTAGAGATCAGGTGTGCTCCTACAGTAGAGATCAGGTGTGCTCCTACAGTAGAGATCAGATGTGCTCCTACAGTAGAGATCAGATGTGCTCCTACAGTAGAGATCAGATGTGCTCCTACAGTAGAGATCAGATGTGCTCCTACAGAAGAGATCAGATGTGCTCCTACAGTAGAGATCAGATGTGCTCCTACAGTAGAGATCAGGTGTGCTCCTACAGAAGAGATCAGATGTGCTCCTACAGAAGAGATCAGATGTGCTCCTACAGTAGAGATCAGATGTGGTCCTACAGAAGAGATCAGATGTGCTCCTACAGAAGAGATCAGATGTGCTCCTACAGTAGAGATCAGATGTGCTCCTACAGAAGAGATCAGATGTGCTCCTACAGTAGAGATCAGATGTGCTCCTACAGTAGAGATCAGATGTGCTCCTACAGAAGAGATCAGATGTGCTCCTACAGAAGAGATCAGATGTGCTCCTACAGTAGAGATCAGATGTGCTCCTACAGTAGAGATCAGATGTGCTCCTACAGTAGAGATCAGATGTGCTCCTACAGAAGAGATCAGATGTGCTCCTACAGTAGAGATCAGATGTGCTCCTACAGTAGAGATCAGATGTGCTCCTACAGTAGAGATCAGATGTGCTCCTACAGTAGAGATCAGATGTGCTCCTACAGAGGAGATCAGATGTGCTCCTACAGTAGAGATCAGATGTGCTCCTACAGTAGAGATCAGATGTGCTCCTACAGTAGAGATCAGATGTGCTCCTACAGTAGAGATCAGATGTGCTCCTACAGAAGAGATCAGATGTGCTCCTACAGAGGAGATCAGATGTGCTCCTACAGTAGAGATCAGATGTGCTCCTACAGTAGAGATCAGATGTGCTCCTACAGTAGAGATCAGATGTGCTCCTACAGAAGAGATCAGATGTGCTCCTACAGTAGAGATCAGATGTGCTCCTACAGTAGAGATCAGATGTGCTCCTACAGTAGAGATCAGATGTGCTCCTACAGTAGAGATCAGATGTGCTCCTACAGAGGAGATCAGATGTGCTCCTACAGTAGAGATCAGATGTGCTCCTACAGAAGAGATCAGATGTGCTCCTACAGTAGAGATCAGATGTGCTCCTACAGAGGAGATCAGATGTGCTCCTACAGTAGAGATCAGATGTGCTCCTACAGTAGAGATCAGATGTGCTCCTACAGTAGAGATCAGATGTGCTCCTACAGTAGAGATCAGATGTGCTCCTACAGTAGAGATCAGATGTGCTCCTACAGAAGAGATCAGATGTGCTCCTACAGAAGAGATCAGATGTGCTCCTACAGAAGAGATCAGATGTGCTCCTACAGAAGAGATCAGATGTGCTCCTACAGTAGAGATCAGATGTGCTCCTACAGTAGAGATCAGATGTGCTCCTACAGTAGAGATCAGATGTGCTCCTACAGAAGAGATCAGATGTGCTCCTACAGTAGAGATCAGATGTGCTCCTACAGTAGAGATCAGATGTGCTCCTACAGTAGAGATCAGATGTGCTCCTACAGTAGAGATCAGATGTGCTCCTACAGTAGAGATCAGATGTGCTCCTACAGAGGAGATCAGATGTGCTCCTACAGTAGAGATCAGATGTGCTCCTACAGAAGAGATCAGATGTGCTCCTACAGTAGAGATCAGATGTGCTCCTACAGTAGAGATCAGATGTGCTCCTACAGAAGAGATCAGATGTGCTCCTACAGTAGAGATCAGATGTGCTCCTACAGTAGAGATCAGATGTGCTCCTACAGTAGAGATCAGATGTGCTCCTACAGAAGAGATCAGATGTGCTCCTACAGTAGAGATCAGATGTGCTCCTACAGTAGAGATCAGATGTGCTCCTACAGTAGAGATCAGATGTGCTCCTACAGTAGAGATCAGATGTGCTCCTACAGTAGAGATCAGATGTGCTCCTACAGAGGAGATCAGATGTGCTCCTACAGTAGAGATCAGATGTGCTCCTACAGAAGAGATCAGATGTGCTCCTACAGAAGAGATCAGATGTGCTCCTACAGTAGAGATCAGATGTGCTCCTACAGAAGAGATCAGATGTGCTCCTACAGTAGAGATCAGATGTGCTCCTACAGAAGAGATCAGATGTGCTCCTACAGTATCACATTCAAATCCAGACTCAAAACACTTCTGTTTACCTGTGCATTTACGGAATGAGCACTGTGCCACTGCTCGTCCGACTGTTTGTACTGTATTTTATTTAATGTTTTAATTATTCTGATTTCATTTGATTATTTCTGTATTTTATCTTTTATTCTAAACTGTTTTAATTTTTCTGATTTCTTTTGTTTTAATTTCTTCTATGTAAAGCACTTTGAATTACCATTGTGTATGAAATGTGCTATATAAATAAACTTGCCTTGCCTTCTCATTATGTCAGTGTTTTGCTGAATTTGTAGAAGGACTTTAAGAAAACTACCGAAAACTACTAACAAAAATAAAATGCCCCGAGTGAACCGGTAGTGGAATGAAAGGTACTTCCGGTCGTGATCTCATGCTAACTGCGCTAACAAGCAGCTTTGAGTTTCTAAATGTAAAGATTATAGTAAACAGACATAAAACCATGCTCGTCAGTCGACGCTGTTTGGACGGAATATTCTCGATCGTGAGTATCAGAAAATACAGCTGCTCATGACATAAACTCACAGACGATTTGGGTATTTCAATAAATTATTGATGATAAATATAGTAGGCTATATAGTAAATTAAGAGTGGTAGTTATCGTTATAAAGTTACATTACTACCATGACAAATAAGATACAGTGTTCTGTTTCTATTGTATTTCTATTCATATTTTAAGGATTTTTGTCTTGTAATATTTATATATTATTTCAGCTTTATTCCAATGAAAGAAAACGATAATGGTTTTATATTTAAAAAAAACAAGACTATAGATATAATCTTATAATTCTTCTTTAATACTAGCTTACTTATTAATACTTGATACTAAGCTGCATAATGAAGATGAATACAGTTGATTGTAATGTTCAGTGAAGATATCTGATGGTGTGTGTGTGTGTGTGTGTGTGTGTGTGTGTGTGTGTGTGTGTGTGTGTAGGTTCTTCTGGCAGTGGTTCTGCTGTCCTGGGGCTTCGTGATCTACGGCACACGAATCGCTGCTCAATGGGAACTGGAGAAGAGACAACAGATCAAACAACAGCAGACATGAAACATGATTGACAGCTCGTCTGATGGCCAGACTCATCTAAAGCCTAACAAACCTCATGAAACCAGCAGAGATCTGGAGATTTTGGAGATTATTTTCTATATAATGTGTGATTTATCTATTTTTTTCATTTGTTTAATTCAACGATGTAAATACTTATATTTTGTAATATATGTATTTCAAACAAAAAGGCTTTTCATTCATTTTTTGTCTGTAATGATTATTTTTCTTTAGAGCTGTCTCTGTATATTTTGGTCAGATCTAAAGAAAAAAATAATTATTTAATAAAAAATATTTTTCCACGGGGAAATCTTTGAAAGACTTTTTTTCAAACAAAAATGTTATTTTTTATTAATATTTGTTTAGCTAATTAATTATTTTTTCAGGCCTGACACTTAATTTTTGGTAAGATCTTAAGAAAAAAAATTTATTTAATAAAAAAAAAAACATTAATCTAAAAATAAAAACCCTCATGAAGACCAGCTGACATCTGGGGCCTGTTTCAGAAAGTAGGTTAAGTGAAAACTCTGAGTATGTTAACCCTGAAATGAGGCAAACTCTGGGTTTTCCGTTTCAGAATGAGAGGTATGTCAAACCCGAGAGAGCAGAGGTTTCTGAAAGAGGGGTAACTTATACTCACAGTCAGTTACCATGGTAACTTACTCTGTGAACCTAACCTGGTCGGGAGCAGGTTTTCTTATATAAACCCAGAGTTTTTATTTTAGTAAATGCATTTTGATTTAATAATCTTTAGATATTTGGACTGGAAACAAGACAAAAATGCTAAGTAAGAAAAGCATTGTTTGCAGTGCAGTACATTCATTCATCGCATATTTATCTATATGCTGCTGGCTAAAGTCTTATCTAGAACACAGGAGTTTTTATGTTTCTATTGGTCATTATGCCTCAGCTCCTGTGTCTTTAACATGTGGTGTCCCTCAGGGCTCAATCCTTGGCCCTCTTTTGTTTAATCTGTACATGCTCCCTCTTGGCCAAATTATGAAGAACTATTCTATTAGTTACCATAGCTACGCAGATGATACAGTTATATCTAGCCTTATCTCCCAACGAGTTTGCTCCCCTTGAATATCTTTTTCATTGTCTTAATCAAGTTCAAGACTGGATGTCAAAAACCTTCTTAAATTAAACAAAGACAAAACTGGAGTAATTATTTTTGGGAAAAAGGATTAAAGACTGCCACATTATTGGAAATGAAAGGTTTTGAGGTAGTGGAAACCGTGAAGAACCTCGGGGTCATTATTGACAGCGACGTAAGTTTCAATAGCCACATGAAGGCAGTTACAAAATCAGCTTTTTATAATTTAAAAAACATTGCAAAGGTTAAAAACTTCATATTACCGGTAGATTTAGAAAAGCTTATTCATGCTTTTATCACCAGTAGGGTGGATTATTGTAATGGTCTTTTCACTGGTCTCCCTAAAAAAAACAATAAAACCTCTTCAAATTATTCAAAATGCAGCAGCAAGGCTAAAAGAAAAGATCATATCACAACAATTTTAAAATCTCTACACTGGCTACCAGTGATCTATAGAATTGATTTTAAAGTTATTTTTCTTGTTTTTAAATCATGGTCAAGGACCTTTCTATATAGCAGAGATGCTTGAAACATACAGCCCCTCAAGATCTCTTAGATCTGCTGGAAAATTCCAACTGGTCTTTAGTTGTTATGCGGTCCGTCTTTGGAACCGTCTTCCTGTAGACATTAAGACCTCTCCCACTGTCTCTATTTTTAAGTCCAGACTAAAGACACAACTTTTCTACGATGCTTTCCATTAACCCTCTCTTGTACTTGTGGTCTGTAAGCTCTTATCCTGTGAATTAACATGTTTTTATTGCTAATGTTATTGTGTAATTGCTATTATGTGAAGCACATTGGGTTACCGTCCTGTGTATGAAATGGGCTATATCAATCAACCTGAACTGAACTATACAACATCGGAGAGAGCACATTAGTAAAGCTGCTGTATCAGAGCTCTCACACTCTTTCTTTGAGGTTTTGTGTTGTTTCCTGCACACAAACCCATGAGATCCATCAAAGAGAAGTTTCACAGGATTGCAGGACAGTGGTGGAAAAACAGTTTAAATGAGGATAATCTGATAAATGACGTTCATTTGATAACATCTTGCTGTGACCTCTGGAAGTAACCGAATAATTATTTTCCTTATGTGGTTGGATGTATTGATGACGTGCAAATTCCCATCATCGCACCTCCTGAAACTGAAAGCGATTATTGTATGGAATAGAAGGATAGTCTGAGATATATGCCGTAACCACCACAGCTGTTCAATACACACAAATTATTCACCATTTATTTGGTCATCTTTATTTCCTACAAATACAAAAGGAATTTTTTTTTTTTCCTGTTGGATTTTAATATTCTTCCAGTATTGTGTATCTCCTCTTCATCTGTCAGTGATGTACAGGTCCAGCCTATGCCTTCTTGCTGTTGGCCCAGTAGATGTCAAAAGTTAATTTCATTAGCCTAGTTAAAACAATGTAACAGGTTGGATCAGAGAACATTTAATTATGTGAAAAGAGCATTATACTATGTGGAAACAGCTGCTGCACATTGAAATTATTAAGTTATATTTATTTAATATGTCAAATGTTTGTAAAGTCATGAAGCCTACAGCCATGAACCTTTTATGCTTTAAGATTGAATTATGAATTTATTGTTCATTTTTAGTTGCTGCCACAATTTTTATTTTATTTTTTGCCTGTGGGATACCATGAAAATGAGTATTAGTTCAATAACTTACCTTTCTGTCAGTTTTCACCTGATAATATAACAGTGAATAAGAATTATACTTGTGTATTGACTCGGAACATGGACGTCTTTTTGGCGGGTGCTGTTGCCATGGTGAATCGTAATTTCGGAGCTCCATTGATCATGGCTTTTCATAGTCGTGACTCGTGGGGCATAGACATAATAAATACATAGACACCCTATTGGCTGCTGGAGCGTACGTCAACGGCGCCGCCATATTAAGGAGGGCAACTTGCCCATCCTCTCATTATGGGAATTGAGAGAAATGCCTGTTTCGTGCTGCTTGGGGCTGTACAAGTCGCCACACGATTGAAAACAGGTCTCGGGGAATTACCTTTCACAAACAAGACTGAACATTTTTTTTCTGGTTGTATTTGGTAATTATATAATTAGTAATAGTAACGTACACCAAGTACAAACCACTGAAATCGGCTGATAAATGTAAACGTTATTATTGTTTTTATCCAGGAAAACCGCAGCTCACCCGTTTACTTGCATTTGTTCACAGCGCAGTCTTGCCCTCCGCAAAATGGCGGACACGTTGACGTATCGCAGCAACGCTCCAAAGCGGCCAATAGGGCGTCTATGATTTATTATGTCTATGTCGTGGGGCACATGCTTAACTCAGTTAACCTACTCAATTCAGCTGTTCTGAAACCGAGAACAACTCAGAGTTCAAGTTTGAACCTCCTTATTGAAACAGGCCCCTGGAGTCAGGCTGAATCAACGCCAGAAATGTTTTAAGAATTTCTTAATGTTTGTGGGAAAACTTTACAATAAGGTTCATTAGTTAACAGTATTTAACTACCTTAGTTAACAGGAACTAAGAACGAACAATACTTCTTCAGCATTTATTAATCTGAGTTCATATTAATTACAACATTTACTAATACGTTATTATAATAAAAGGTTGTATTTGTTATGCTGTGAACTAACATGAACAAACAATGAACAGCTGTATTTTTATTAACATAAACAAAGATTGATGAATACAGTAACTTATGTATTGCTTATTGTTAGTTCATGTTAGTTAATAAATTAACTAATGAACCTTATTATAAAGTGTTACCGTGTTTGTTTTATACTTTGTTTTTTGTTGGGGGGGGGGGGGGGGGGGGGGATCCCTTAAACACTTTCATTTTGAAATATATATTTCTCAAACAAAAAGGTTATTTTTCTGAAATTATTTTCTTTATATCTGCCCCTGTATTTCTGCTACACTATCAGGCCAGTAGGTGGTGTAGTACACTAGATATGCACACTACACTGGGCTTGTGTGGAGATCTGAGGAAATAATGTGGAATATTCCAGCATGCCTGTTATTTATTGGTTCTGTGTGTTCAAAATACAATAAATAAGACAAATATTAAACAAGTCTTAGAAAGCTAATACAAAGAAAATCACTGGTCAAAAGGTCGCCATTAGTTAATGTTGGAAGTGTGTGTGTGTTTGTGTGTGTGTGTGTGTGTGTGTGTGTGTGTTTGTGTGTGTGTGTGTGTGTGTGTGTGTGTGTGTGTGTGTGTGTGTGTGTGTGTGTGTGTGTGTGTGTGTGTCTACTTAACCATATTTTGGGGACAAATTTGTACTCAGAAGTGACCAAAACCTGACAAAATCTGCAAAAACTCCCTTTAGGGACGTCCTCATTTGTAAATCAGGTTTAAAAATAAAATAATACATTTTTTTTTAAATATGTAAAAATTGCGAATGTCTCCAGTGATGGGTAGGTTTAGGGATTGTTGTGGAAATAATTCTATTCGAAAAGTTAGGAGGAAGGACACAAGTGGAAACCTCTGAAAAGTCAAAGTATCAAGTATTTATTTCTTGCAGGAATAAAATTGGCAGTTCTCATACAGACAGCATCTACATGAGAAGGGCAAAGGGCGGATCCCTTTCACCCCGTTATATACCCTAACACATCCTGTGTAGAAGCTGCATCTGTTCCAATAATGCCCTTAAAAGGAAAACCAGGTTTTGCAAACCCCTTGGTCTCACAATAAACTTGTTCAAGCTCTTAGGCTCACATAAATTTGCCTAGACAGCACAATGACATCTTCGTCCAGATTTCCTGTTTTTGAAATATTACTCCATTCCTAATTTTCTAGTTATTACTCAACTTCGTACTTTTTTTCGATTGACATTTTCCCCTTTAAGCAAACTATAGGTCAACTTGAAGTACACATTGTTCCTCTTTGTTATTTTGGTCCTCTGTGACCCAGAACATCTTGTTCCAGAAGCCATATTCTAACTTATGCATTTCTAACAGCTTGGTTATATTTTTAATAATGTCCCTCAGCTTATAAGAACATCTTCCTTTAAATGCTTATTAGTACATAAATCCTCAATGTTAATAAAAGTTACATATATCTAAAAGATAAAAGAATATGTCTAAAAGTAGAAAACACATCTAAATGTAAAATTTCCATTACAGGATACACTGTAAAAAAATCTGTAGAAATTACAGTATTAATGGCAGCTGCTTGCCAGTAACTTACTGTAGTTTTAAACTGATGTTATTTACTGGCAACAGTTTCTTCAAAGTTAAATGAACATTAAACATTAACAAGTCTTTATCTTTACAGAATAAAACTAAAATAACAGCCTCATGCAAAGCATTAATGGGAACCAAAATCTGAAGGAAAAAAAAACAGAAAAGGTTCATGAAGATTTCTGGTTCCCAGAATGCTTTGCATTAGATTGTTATTTTATAGTTTTATTCTGTAAAAACAAAGACTTATTAATGTTTAATGTTCATTTAACTATGAACAAACTGTTGCCAGTAAATATACATCAATTTAAATCTACAGTAAGTTACTGGCAAACAGCTGCATAACTACAGCAATTGTTTAACAGTGTAGGGTTAGTGTGTGTGTGTGTGTGTGTGTGTGTGTGTGTGTGTGTGTGTGTGTGTGTGTGTGTGTGATGGGTAGGTTTAGGGATAGGGTTAGTGTGTGTGTGATGGGTAGGTTTAGGGATAGGGTTAGTGTAAGGGGACAGAATATACAGTCTGTACAGTATAAAAACCATTACGCCTATGGAATGTCCCCATTTAGATAGCTAAGTAAATGTGTGTGTGTGTGTGTGTGTGTGTGTGTGTGTGTATGTGTGTGTGTGTGTGTGTGGGTGTGTGTGTGTGTGTGTGTGTGTGTGTGAACAGTGAAGTGAACTGGCAGTGAAGTCTGGCTTCATTGTGTAATATAATATATATTTTGAAAAATGTAATAACTGAATGTCTTTTAAAACTGACACTGTATTTGTTCCATCTGAATTGTTTTAGTTTTAGTCGACGAAATACAATAAGATTTTAGTCGACTAAAATATAATGGGTTTAGTTACATTTTAATGCATTAATTTAGAATTTCTCTAAAATATCTCTAAAATTTCTCCCGGAGAAAACATCAATTAACCTGTTAATATTAATGATTTTAAAGTTTGAACATGCAATACAGATACTGTTATTTCTAACATTATTCTCTCAACAGACATTTACATCGATAGTCTGGCGTTATGATTTATTTGCTTTTGGTGAACTGTGGAGTGGGTAAAGCTGATGTTAATGGCAGGCTAGCAGACACCGTTGACTAGCCTAGCTGGAAGGAGTGGATGAAACTGGAAGGACTGGATGAACATTTTTTAAAGCGGTCTCCACTGATAAATTACACCCAGGCTAACTTGGAAATGAGGTCCGATGTCCAAAATCCTGAACCACCCCTTTAAAGTCAAAGGATGAAATCTATTACCCCTTACCCCGTTTTTCCACAAGGTGGTGTTAATCGACCATGTAGATCTTTCTTTCGTAATCCATTTCTATGCATTTGTCTTGTCCAATCAATCATCCATTTGTGCCTTAATTTAATTACTTTATTGCCATGCTTTTGGAAGTCTGATTCATTCCACGTCGTGCGGCCTATGAAGGTAACACACCCAAGCGCTGGTTTTCTCATATTCCCCGTAACAATGTTTATATCGTACCACATTCGGTCGTTAGGATTTTTTCCTAAAAATTTGTTCTTATCCAAAAACGGGCAATAACTTGAATTTTCACATAATGCTATTGACATGGTCATTTTGGCACATGTTACCCAATTAAATGCTACATAAGCAGGTTTGGGTTCATTTTTAAAGAGTCCTATAAGGCATATGGGTTGAGCCCTCTCGGCCAATATCACTTTTGCACTGGATCGAAGTCATCTTCAATGACCCATTTATGATTTATCACTTTATATGCTGCACTCGCTGGAGCCGACCCTCCAGTTGGCTGACTGGATTTTTTTTAAAGGGATAGTTCACCCAAAAATGTAAATTCTGTCAGTATTTACTCTCCCTCATGTTGTTCAACTCTGTAAGACCTTCGTTCATCTTCGGAACACGAATTAAGATATTTTTGATTAAATCTGAGAGCTGGATCACTCCTCCACACTAGTCCATAGGCTTCTAAGGGATTGACACTTGTTCCCCGAAAAGTTATTAAAGACATCGTTAACATAGTCCAAGTGACGACAGTGGCTCAATCTTAAGTTTATCAAGCGACGAGAATACTTTTTGTGCGCAAAAACAAACAAAAATAACGACTTTATTTCAACTATTCATTACCTTCTCTGTGGGCCTCTAGTCAGTTAACGTAGTGTGATTCCGTAGAGCTACGTCACACGCAGGCTCACTATTGGCCGACGCTGGTCATCCTAACCATAGACATAATAAATACATAGACGCCCTATTGGCCGCTTTGGAGCGTTGCTGCGATACGTCAACGTGTCCGCCATTTTGCGGAGGGCAAGACTGCGCTGTGAACAAATGCAAGTAAACGGGTGAGCTGCGGTTTTCCTGGATAAAAACAATAATAACGTTTACATTTATCAGCCGATTTCAGTGGTTTGCACTTGGTGTACATTACTATTACTAATTATATAATTACCAAATACAACCAGAAAAAAATGTTCAGTCTTGTTTGTGAAAGGTAATTCCCCGAGACCTGTTTTCAATTGTGTGGCGACTTGTACAGCCACAAGCAGCGCACGAAACAGGCATGTTTCTCAATTCCCATAATGAGAGGTATGGGCAAGTTGCCCTCCTTGATATGGCGGCGCCGTTGACGTACGCTCCAGCAGCCAATAGGCTGTCTATGTATTTATTATGTCTATGATCCTAACAGTTACATGATGTAGGCTATTCGTACTTTTTGGTCACGTCATGACTTTACTAATTGACAACGTAACTACAACGTCGCATGCTTGTAATTTCATTACCATAATATTACCAACCCACAACGTCGTCAGTACGTCATCCTAAGGTTATAAGATAACCAACAACGATACGTAGGCTACTCTATTCGTAATAACTTGGTAATTTATGACTTACTGGCAACGAAACTGCAACGTCACGGGCACGTCATTTCATTACCATCTTATCAGACTGCATTTCTATTAAATATTTTATTTGTTTCAATTGTTTGTTTAGTATTCCGTACGTTTGAAAGACAATAGCAAGTTTAAATGTACAAAAAACGTTAATTACTGTATTTACCAGCAAACATGAGACACCAAACCTGCAGATCATTGCATCAGTCCAGGACATAGGACTATATACACGACGTGTATTTTTGTTTTTGTTATCTGTGGACATACAAGACATAGCTACAGAAAAACGACAGTAAACGTTGTGATCAAATAAGAACGTAAAGTTGCGTTATGAGTGTGTATATTTTTTTTCAGCAGCAACAAATAAATACATTCAAATAGCACATGCTTCACTTTTTTCCTGTTCTTCTGAACAGAAACAGAAAAATCGTAAAGGGTAAAAAAAAAAAAAACTATTTAAGCACCAGTTAGTTCTCAGCTCAATTTTTTATGTGAAAATGTGAAAATATATTCATGAAAATATATTCATGATAATGTATAGGTTTTAATCAAGTGAATTTTTGCAATATGTAGGTTACTTTTATTTCTACACTGTTTACCATTTCTAAAGCTACATTATATATTTTTATTATATAATCAATACTGATTTCATATTTACAACTTGTAAAAGCACTTTCAGGACAACTTTATTTTATATATACACTCACCTAAAGGATTATTAGGAACACCTGTTCAATTTCTCATTATTGCGATTATCTAATCAACCAATCACATGGCAGTTGCTTCAATGCATTTAGGGGTGTGGTCCTGGTCAAGACAATCTCCTGAACTCCAAACTGATGTCAGAATGGGAAAGAAAGGTGATTTAAGCAATTTTGAGCGTGGCATGGTTGTTGGTGCCAGACCGGCCGGTCTGAGTATTTCACAATCTGCTCAGTTACTGGGATTTTCACGCACAACCATTTCTAGGGTTTACAAAGAATGGTGTAAAAGGGAAAAACATCCAGTATGCGGCAGTCCTGTGGGTGAAAACGCCTTGTTGATGCTAGAGGTCAGAGGAGAATGGGCCGAACGATTCAAGCTGATAGAAGAGCAACTTTGACTGAAATAACTACTCGTTACAACTGAGGGATGCAGCAAAGCATTTGTGAAGCCACAACACGCACAACCTTGAGGCGGATGGGCTACAACAGCAGAAGACCCCACCGGGTACCACTCATCTCCACTACAAATAGGAAAAAGAGGCTACAATTTGCAAGAGCTCACCAAAATTGGACAGTTGAAGACTGGAAAAATGTTGCCTGGTCTGATGAGTCTCGATTTCTGTTGAGACATTCAGATGGTAGAGTCAGAATTTGGCGTAAACAGAATGAGAACATGTATCATCATGCCTTGTTACCACTGTGCAGGCTGGTGCTGGTGGTGGTGTAATGGCGTGTGTAATTGTCGCAACATTATAATAATGTATACTTTGTTTTCAACCAATGTTATAATTAAAATTATAAATTGCATTTAGTATTATTTAGTGATTTTATTTGGTAAGAGTAAAGTGCTTTTATTTTGAAGACTCCGCGCAAGGCCTTTTGGGACGCTCGTGAGTGAGAGAGTCGGCAAGCTAACAGCAAGTGAAGCATGGACAATTTAACGCTCTGATTAAAGTGTTAAGGTTGTTATGGTGGATTTCAGCTATCTAAGGAAACCTTTATTCCCTTGTGTACAGCATGCAGCCAACAAGGTATGCTGTTTTGTGTCTGTGTTTTACTTTGGTGAACGTTATTTACATACTGCGCATGTCATTGTATGTTCATATTAAGCTAATGTGGTCTTTATTTTCTCGTTATACTGTATGTTTAGTTTTCACGGTGGACTTGGAGAATAAGCCTCAAATAAACCCGTAGCAAGAAAACCACTTGTGTCTGCCAGTGCTTCGAGGGAATTACAGTGAAAACTCGGACTGTTCATCA
This sequence comes from Meda fulgida, assembly GCA_030578275.1. Lineage (NCBI taxonomy): Eukaryota > Metazoa > Chordata > Actinopteri > Cypriniformes > Leuciscidae > Meda > Meda fulgida. Next base: position 28,285,423 of record CM060638.1, read on the forward strand.
ACGCGAGTGGACATTGATCGACGGCACGCAAGTTCAAAGGATCAGCATCAGTCGGTAGCGCGCAGAGCTGTCATCAAAGGACTGATGTCGAAAACATGCACGCACGCTGACAGAAGTAAGAGGATGCACAGATCTAAATGAACAACGTTTTCAAGACAAAGCCATAAAGAACTTGAATAATAAGTCAAGAGTGATCTAAGAAGAGGGCTTCTGTTAAGGTTTGCCAAAAAGATGTTTGCATCAATATAGCATCTGTAGTGTGTGTAGTAAATATTTGACTTATGTGACCATGTAATATACATTGAAGCTTGCCACTTGTAGACACTCAGTGACAGAGTTAAAAGGAAATTATATTCAAGTTTAAATAGTGTGTTTAAGTGAAATAAGTGAAGGTTATTGGCCATTTAATATTTACGTGTCTAAGTCTATAAACTCTGCAGAGTTCATGAATAAGGGGCACATTTTGAAAGGTAATATTCAATATTGAGTTTAGCTTTTTTTGTTGCTCATTTTCAATTTTCTAATTGCATTTTGAACCTCATTGAAAACTGGTATTTGAAAACCTTTAAGTCATTTAAGCTTACAAGTAACAACATGTAAGTGACATGTACATTTGAGTAAGTGTTAAGGGCAAACATAACAGTTTAATTACATCCTTTATTTAGAAAAGTGTGTCAATTTAAAGGATTAGACAATGTCAGAGTCAAATGAGCCTACAACCCAGGTTAGGGAAAGCATAGAAGATCAAGTTGGTGTTCCTGAAGTCAAGCAAGAGGGAGCGCAGCAGCAAAGACGAAGTCAAAGAGTCAGAACTCTAACCGAGAAAGGTAGAGAATTGGAAGATAAGAAAATTAAAGTGCTTCAACAAACATTCAACTACATTTACGACAAATGGAGAACCCAAGTTAAATCTTCAAAGAAGCCATTATCACAGTCAACAGAGCCCTTACCTGATGATCTGCTTAATGACATCATCGGTTGTGTCACAGGTCTTTCTGCAGACGTTCAGCGTGTTTATGATGAACTACGTGACATCTCAACTCCAGAGCAAGACATACGTCGAAGAGTGGATATGTGTGTAGAGATTTCCAAGTTCATTGTATCCAGAGCCTTAAGTCGACTGGATGGAAAGATTCCAGAAGGAGAAAAGCAAGACTGGCCTGAAGCAGGCTCTCTCTTCGACTCAAGTACATACAAATCGGGTTCTGTCACTTCTATCTTGGAAAGCAACTCAGTGCATTCAAGTAGGTCTTCTGTTAAACGACAAGAAGCAGCTGCTGAAGCTGCTGCAAACCAAGCTGTTCTGAAAGTGTTAAAAGAAGAGAACAATTAGAAATACAGCGTCTAGAAGCAGAAGCTAAAAGGAAGATAGCTGATCAAGAGGCAGCAGCAGTAAGGCGTTGTTTAGAACGAGAAGCAGAGGAAGTGAAACGAAGACTACAGAGAGAGGAAGACAAATCTAAAATTAAAGCTCAAATGGAAGAAGAGTTTGGAGCTCTACAGAAGACTCTGGACAAAAAACGGAGGAAGATACAGCATTTGGAGGCAGTAAAAGGTCTTAATGCAGCACGAGCGAGAATGCAGGTATATGATCAAGTGAAAGTCATAGAAGAAAAACGGAAAGACATATTAGAGCATGAGATGGTAGCAGATAACAAAGTCCTGGCTCCTTCAAGTCCTCAGTCTCTACGTATGACCTCCATCTCACAAGCTATGACCACCTCAAATGAAAGTACATCAGAGCTCATTAAGGTGCTTGCGGGCGCTTTAAGTGCCAACAGAATTCCAGTTCCTGAACCTTCAGTTTTCAGTAGGGATCCATTGCAATACAACGATTGGAAACTCCTTTGAAACACTGATCGACAAGAAGAACCTTCAAGACAGAGAAAAGATATACTACCTTCGAAGATATGTGAGTGGACAAGCTAAGAAAGCCCTCGATGGTTATTTTCTTCTCGGAACTGAGTCTGCCTATGTTGCTGCATGGGAGATTTTGGAAGAGAGATACGGAAACCCATTCACAATCGCAAAAGCATACAGAGACAAGCTCCAAGCATAGCCCAAGATGAGATCTAAGGACAGCCTTGAGCTCAGGGAGTTCAGTGATTTTCTCCGTAGTTGTGAGGCTGCCATGGTTCACATCAATGCATTGGAAATCTTGAATGACTGTAATGAAAACAGGAAAATTCTCTCCAAGTTACCTGATTGGCTAACGGCAAGATGGAATCCGAAGGTTATCGAAGTAGAAGAAGCGAGAAACCAATTTCCCTCTTTTAGCCAATTTGTCAAATTTCTGGCAAGGGAGGCCAAAATTGCCTGCAATTCTGTCACATCATTGCAGTCCCTAAAACAAGGTGAAGCTGACAAACCAAAAGTCCAAAAACATCAAAGCTTCAGAGCAAAGACACTCACCACAAGTTCCAGCGACCAGACTTTTACTACATGCACTTTCTGTCAGAAAACTGGGCATACTTTGCACAAATGCAGGAAGTTCATGGAGAAAGCAGTTTCAGACAGAATCAAATTTATTTGAGTTGAAAGGCTATGCTTTGGATGTCTCAGGTCTGGTCACCAGTCAAAGAGCTGCAACAGTAGGAGTGTCTGCGACCTTTGCAACAAGCGGCATCCAACCTGTCTGCATGGGGAGCGAGACAAAAAAGAACAAAGACCGCCACAAACCAAGCAAAATCCAAGTCAAGAAAGATACAGAGAAATACCTCAATCATCCCAACATGAAGAAACCACAGCCGCTACTTCCAATAGAGTAATATTTGGTGAAGCTAATGCACAAACAGCTGCAGTAATTCCTGTCTGGCTTTCATCATTAACTCAACCAGAACAAGAAGTCCTTGTATATGCTCTGTTGGATTCTCAAAGCGACACAACCTTCGTTCTAAGTGAAGTAGCTGAAGCCTTGGAAGCAAACAAAGAACAAGTCAAGCTCAAGCTCTCTACTATGACCTCAAGAACCACAGTAGTAAACTCTCAAAGAGTAAATAACCTACAAGTCAGAGGCTTTTACTCTGGTAAGAACATTTCCTTGGCACCAGTCTACACACGCGAGTTTATTCCAGCCAACAGATCGCACATACCTACAAACGAAACTGCGAAAGCATGGTCTCATCTAGAGCACCTCCAAGAAGAGATCGCACCTCTGCAGGACTGCGAAGTAGGTCTGCTTATTGGGTATAACTGCTCACAAGCTCTACTTCCAAAGGAAGTTGTGTTTGGCGAAGATCATCAACCATATGCACAGTGTACAGACCTTGGATGGAGCATTGTTGGCCACGGGAATCCCACTGTAGACTACGGTGATGCCATCGGAATCAGTCATCGCATAGTAGTGAGACAAGTGACACCAGGTGTGGAGCCTTCTCTCAATCTCAAAACTGAAGTACACTATGTGAGCCGAACCAAAGTAAAAGAGATCACTCCCTCAGACATCATAAAGGTCCTTGAGTCAGACTTCTCTGAAAGAGCTGGAGAAGATGAGCCGGTGTCTCAAGAAGATCTCAAATTCCTGGCAAAGTTGAGAGAAAACATCACACAGAAACACAATGGTCACTATGAAATGCCATTACCGTTCAAAGAGGAAAGACCCAAATTACCTAACAACAAGACATGCGCAACACATCGACTGGACTGTCTTGAAGGGAGACTAAAGAAAGATCAACAGTATTACAAAGACTACGTAAACTTCATGGACGATATCATTTCACGTGGTGAAGCGGAAAAGGTCCCAGAGGAAGAAATCGACAACAATCCGGCCTGGTATATTCCACATCATGGAGTTTATCATCCGTGAAAACCAGTAAAAATACGTGTAGTATTCGACTGTTCTGCCAAGTTTAAAGAAACATCTCTTAACGACTACCTGCTTACCGGTCCTGACTTGACAAATACATTGGTGGGAGTTCTATGTCGCTTCAGGAAAGGTTCCATTGCAGTCATGTGTGACATTGAAAGGATGTTCCACCAGTTTCACGTGAAAAGGGAAGATCAAGATTATCTAAGATTCCTTTGGTGGGAGAATGGCAACTTGGAAACCATACCATCAATTTACAGAATGGAGGTCCACTTGTTTGGAGCAGCCTCGTCCCCTGGCTGTGCCAACTTCAGCCTGAAACATCTGGCAGAACAAGGACAAGGTCAGTTCAGTGAAGACTCCATACGCTTCATTCAAATAAATTTTTACGTTGATGATAGCCTTGCAAGCGTCCAAACTGAGAAGGAAGCCATTCAGCTCGTCAAAGAATCGAGAGAACTTTGCTCCACTGGCAAGCTAAGACTCCACAAATTTGTTTCCAACAGCGAGAAAGTGATGGCAACCATCCCAGAAGAAGATCTAGACATGGCCTTGAGTTCACCGCACATGGAGAGAGCTCTAGGAGTAGAGTGGTGCATCACATCAGACTCATTCAAATTCAGAGTTCAAGTAAAGCCTAATCCGCTAACAAGAAGAGGTGTGCTCTCTACTGTAGCCTCTGTGTATGATCCCCTGGGGTTCATGGCACCCTTTGTCCTTTTGGGGGTAACAAATACTCCAGCAAATGTGCAGAGAGAAGATTGGCTGGGATGAGGAACTTCCGGAAAACCTAAGACCCAAGTGGGAGTCTTGGATCAGAGACCTACCCAATCTGGCTGAAATGCAATTCAAAAGATGTTTTTTACCTTTAAATTTTGGCGACGTGAAGGGATATGAACTTCACCACTTTGCGGATGCAAGAGTCTCCGGCTACGGTGAATGTACCTACCTGCGAGCCATTAACATGTCCGATGAAGTTCATTGCTGTCTGGTAATGGGCAAGTCAAGAGTGTCACCAACCAAGGTCACAACTATTCCGAGACTTGAGCTCTCTGCGGCGGTTGTTGCAGTTCGAACTAGTGACATGCTCCAAAGGGAATAAGAAATCCAAGACCTGCAAGAGTTCTTTTGGACAGATTCCACAGTCGTTCTTGGCTACATAAACAATGACGGCAGAAGATTTCAAGTTTTTGTAGCCAACCGCATACAGAGAATTAAGTCAAGTACAATGCCTGAACAATGGGCTTATGTTGCCTCTGAGGATAATCCGGCAGACCATGCCTCTCGGGGTCTAACCGCAGAGCAACTTAAGACCTCAAACTGGTTCACAGGTCCAAAGTTTCTTTGGTGTAAAGAACTACCTGAAAGAGAACCCAAGGTGGGAGAAATCAGACAGGATGATCCAGAGCTTCGCAAGGTGCTTGTGTGTAATACTAAAGCCAAGGAAGACAGATCTTTTTTGGATCGCCTACAGAAATTCTCTGATTGGTCAAGAGCAGTAAAGGCAGTTGCCAGATTAAAAAGAAAAGTCAAAGAATACAAAGGTGTGAAGCAATGAACCAACGAAGCTACAAGCCTAGAAGAAAGGAAAGAAGCAGAACTCGCGATCATAAAGCTAGTTCAAGAAGAAGCATTCTCAGATGAGATAAAGAGCTTGAAAGCAAAACGGGTAGTTACCAAGACCAAAGACAGTAAGCTGTATAAGTTGAGTCCTTTCTTGGACGAAGAGGGTATTTTAAGAGTGCGAGGACGCCTAAGTCAAGCCATGCTACACCCACATGTGAAGCATCCAGCAATACTCCCAAAGAACTGCCACATATCAGTCTTACTCATTAAGCACTTTCACGAAAGAATACAACATCAAGGACGTGGAATGACAATAAACGAACTGCGAGCTAATGGATGGTGGATCCTGGGATGCAGCGGTGCTGTTTCATCACACGTTTCCAAATGTGTCAAGTGCAGAAAGTACCGAAGAGGTACTGAAGAACAAAGGATGGGTGACTTACCACAAGACAGAACGGAGATGACTCCACCCTTCACTTACGCAGGCATAGACTTTGGGCTTTGGGCCAATCTATGTAAAAGAAGGAAGAAAAGATCTAAAAAAATATGGTCTCTTACTTACCTGTCTATGTTCAAGGGCCATACACATAGAGATGATAGATGACATGACAACTGACGCATTTATTAATGCTTTAAGGGCATTCATTGCCATAAGAGGAAATGTGCGTCAACTAAGATGTGACCAAGGAACTAACTTTGTTGGTGCAAGGCAAGAGTTTGCAGAACTCATGAAAGAAATGGATTAAGAAAGAGTAAAGGCTCTAGGATGTGAATTTTTTATGAATCCTCCAGCGGCAAGTCACATGGGCGGTGTCTGGGAGAGACAAATAAGAACAGTAAGGAGTGTTCTAACTGCTATACTCGACACAAGGACATTTCTGTACGAGGTTATGGCTATTGTTAACAGCAGACCACTCACAGCTGAACATTTGAACGATCCATCTGGACCTGAACCTTTGACTCCGAACCACATCCCTAAAATGAAGTCAACCATCATTCTGCCTCCACCTGGACAATTTGTTGGGGAAGATCTCTATCTTCAAAAAAGGTGGTGTCGAGTGCAGTATTTGGCTAATGAGTTTTGGACCCCATGGAGGAAAGAATATATCATAAACTTACAACCAAGACAAAAGTGCCACATGGAAAAAAGAAACTTGAAGGTTAATGACATCGTCCTTCTACAAGATGATCTGGTACCACGCAACGAATGGAAGCTAGCAAAGGTCTCAGAAGTCTATCCGGGGTCAGATAGTAGGGTGAGAAAACTAAGGTTGCTAGTTAGTAACACTACATTTGACAAAAAGGGGAAACCCACAACTAAAAAGGTGTTTCTTGAAAGACCCATACATAAAGTCGTTACTCTGCTTGAGGCAGACTAAGGTGTTTAATGTTTTACTGAAACTCTATGCTAAATGGTTAAATACCAAAAATTCAGAAGTTGTGTTTATAAGTTTACTTGCAACAACCATTATGTGTAGAGAAATCCACATTAAGGTTTGTGTGATTTGGTGGGAGTGTAATTGTCGCAACATTATAATAATGTATACTTTGTTTTCAACCAATGTTATAATTAAAATTATAAATCGCATTTAGTATTATTTAGTGATTTTATTTGGTAAGAGTAAAGTGCTTTTATTTTGAAGTCTCCGCGCAAGGCCTTTTGGGACCCTCGTGAGTGAGAGAGTCGGCAAGCTAACAGCAAGTGAAGCATGGACAATTTAACGCTCTGATTAAAGTGTTAAGGTTGTTATAGTGGATTTCAGCTATCTAAGGAAACCTTTATTCCCTTGTGTACAGCAAGCAGCCAACAAGGTATGCTGTTTTGTGTCTGTATTTTACTTTGGTGAACGTTATTTACATGCTGCGCATGTCATTGTATGTTCATATTAAGCTAATGTGGTCTTTATTTTCTTGTTATACTGTATGTTTAGTTTTCACGGTGGACTTGGAGAATAAGCTTCAAATAAACCCGTAGCAAGAAAACCATTTGTTTCTGCCAGTTCTTCGAGGGAATTACAGTGTGTGTGTGTGTGTGTGTGTGTGTGTGTGGGGGGGGGGGGGGGGTTCTTGGCTAACTTTAGGCCCCTTAGTGCCAATTGGGCATCGTTTACATGCCACGGCCTAACTGAGCACTGTTTCTGACCATCTCCATCCCTTTATGGCCACCATGTACCCCCATCCTCTGATGGCTACTTCCAGCAGGATAATGCACCATGTCACAAAGCTTGAATCATTTCAAATTGGTTTCTTGAACATGACAATGAGTTCACTGTACTAAAATGGCCCCCACAGTCTCCAGATCTCAACCCAATAGAGCATCTTTGGGATGTGGTGAGCTTCGTGCCCTGGATGTGTATCCCACAAATCTCCATCAACTGCAAGATGCTATCCTATCAATATGGGCCAACATTTCTAAAGAATGCTTTCAGCACCTTGTTGAATCAATGCCACGTAGAATTAAGGCAGTTCTGAAGGCGAAAGGGGGTCAAACACAATATTAGTATGGTGTTCCTAATCCTTGAGGTGAGTGTATATATCACATTAAAGAGAACATGAAAGCACTGACAGTGCTTTCATAGCCAGTGCTTTTTTTATATAAAAAATATAATCAAAAGCAAAGTGATGGTATAAAAAATATTTTCAAATAAAATAAAGGGGTTGTGTAAGCTTGTGTTAAATTCTTAAACTAAGTGCCACTTTGTCCCACTATCACGTGCACGGGTGGCATTCTGCACGTAAATGGGTCATAGAACTACAGAAGAAGTTTTAAATTCATGATTTAATATTTAGCCATACATTTCTAACATTTCTAATGTCTTTAGAATTTTTTTTTAAATTGCCTTTACAGGGACTTTAACTGAATGAATATATAAACATATATGCCACATTGATAGGTCACAGCCTACCCATGACAAGATTTCACCGCACGTTACTGGTGTGTGTGTGTGTGTGAAAGAGAGGGGCTACCCTCTCTTTCTCTCCCTCTCTCTCTCTCTCTCTCTCTCTCTCTCTCTCTCTCTCTCTCTCTCTCTCTCTTCTCCAAACTCTGTGTGTGTGTGTGAAGGCCACAGAGCAAATTCCAAAGGGAGGGGCTGCTTCACTCTCTCTCTCTCTCTCTCTCTCTCTCTCTCTCTCTCTCTCTCTCTCTCTCTCTCTCTCTCTCTCTCTCTCTCTCTCTCTCTCTTCTCCAAACTCTGTGTGTGTGAAGGCACAGAGCAAATTCCAAAGGGAGGGGCTGCTTCACTCTCTCTCTCTCTCTCTCTCTCTCTCTCTCTCTCTCTCTCTCTCTCTCTCTTCTCCAAACTCTGTGTGTGTGTGTGAAGGCACAGAGCAAATTCCAAAGGGAGGGGCTGCTTCACTCTCTTTCCCTCTCTCTCTCTCACAGAACAAAAGAAAAGTAAACTCCATTGTTCCATTATTTTCTTTTTTTTCAATTAACTCCGCTTAGTGAATTTTTTTTTTATCTCAGATTACTTTCTTTGGTTTTTCTTTTTTCTTAAAACAGTCTCCTCAAATATTTGAACAGCTTTACGGTCAAAGTCAGAATGCTTGCGATCCTATAGTTACAACAGCGCCTTTTATACTTTTATTACTTCAGCTTGTTAAAAATGTTTTAGAGTTTATTCTGCCCTTTTTCTCTGCAGACTCGCTTTGGACACCAAAATGTTCTCTCTTCCATACCCTGGTGCGCCGTCACCTCATCTGTACTGTAGGTCTATCTGTGCGTTTATGGTGCATTTCGCAAGGGTTAAAATGCTGTTTTGTAGTTCTCTTTTTTTAATCCTGGTGCGCAGTCGCCAGACGCTCATTGCGTGTCGGTGTGTGCGCCTAGCGCAGTTTGTAGGAGCGAATAAGCTGTTTTTGTACTTTAAAGCTGTACTGTAAAGCTGTTCTAGATTACTCAAATATTTGAACAGCTTTACGGTCAAAATCAGAATGCCTGCGATCCTAGCAAGTAACAACAGCACCTTTTATACTTGTATTACTTCAGCGTGTTAAATGTTGTAGAGTTTATTCTGCCCTTTTTCTCTGCAGACTCGCTTTGGTCAATCAAGTATCGCTTGTCACACTTCCTTCCTCGTCTCCTTCTGAGAACGAATCTTCAGTGTGTTGGATATATTTTAGAGTTTACTCTATACATATGATATTCCAACCACCTCACAGTCATAACCGAGCAAAATTTCCTAGCTTAACCGTCTTATACCTGACATGATTGAGACGAATGCCTGGATATGCGGTCCTGTTCCGTGACGCCAAATTGTAGATTTAAAAATCTTGCTTTCCCCTTGTTGTTAATTAATTTGACCAGACACCAGTTATTTTGCCAAGAGATCTCTCGTATTTATTTAACCATTTTGTATAAGACATGATAGGAGGAAGAGGCTATAGACAAACAGAGGTCTTCATTCAGCATCCTCGCCTTCTCTTCCTGCTTTCCTGACAAAAAGGCTTGGTCTTTATACTACTGACCAAGGAAAAAAACTACATCACTATAGGAACACATACATTACCAGAGAAACATATGGTTAAACATAGGAGGAGGAAACTATACACTGCATATACTTCAGTCTCTAACTCTATTAACTCTTCCTGCACACACTCAAAGTCACCCAAAGTCTCTCTCCCCCACATACAGTATGTATTCAGAACAGTATGATTCATAAAATACGATTACGAATGATTATGAATGTATATTAAAATAAAAAAACAGATACATAATACTACTGATTATGAATATTATTAAAAAGTAATAATACTACTAAAAACAATATTAAATGATGAAATTTTAAGTCTTCACACAAACACCTTATCTTGCAATTGTTTTCCTTGACATTATTTTTTTGTCCTTTACCGTGTCATAGTGATATTTAAACCCAAATATCTAAACTAACCCGCTGCTGACGGCAGAGTGAATGAACCACGTTCATGGATTCGAGAGTTGAGGTTGTTCTTGATATTTAAAAAATAACTCTTTAAACTTTTGATCGGTTCATAATTTGAGTAAACAATGTCCATAAAAGCTGTAACCATTTTTGGATTACTACAGTCCAGGTTATAATTTCTATGTAATCCACAGTACTCAATTTCATTATTTATCATAAAACAGACGTTTGGAACATATCCCACACCGCCAGCAAAACCAACCCTAAACCTGAAAATGTTAGAATTGATCTTGTAAGTCTTGTATTTCTCCAGTAAGTTATCCAGGTCCTGTAAATACACATCGATTGCAGCTTCGATTTGATGAACATAGTCTGATGCAGGTTTGCCAGTCTGAATATTCAGTCGAGCCTCATGGATCAGCATCTGGACGTGGAAGGCGGCTCCGTTGACCCAGATCTTGAACCCACGGCTGCTCATCTGTCCGTCATGCTGCAAGGAGTTTCTGAGGATGGTGAGATGGTTGCTCAGCTGCTCTTCCAGTCTCCTTATTTCCCACCGTAATCGTTGGTCATTGTTCATGTACACTTGATGGCGTTTCAGATACTCTGACATTGTGTCTCGGACACTCGAAGCTTTCTCTTCACCGAACACACGTTGTAACAGGCTGTAGGTTTTATCACTTGTCTGAGTGCTGCCCTTGATGATGATCTCTATGATCAAGGAAATCACCAAAGCTCCAAGTCCAACAGCATTCGGGACTGAAGTAATCGGAGACAAAACGGATCCTAGCCGGCCGATGTAGCCTGGCGCCTGTTTGAGCATCTCTATAGAGAAAGCCTGCAGCACCGCGTTAGAGTCGGTACCAGAATATTTCAGCAGAGACTCATCTATGCCGACATCTGGTAAGAGGCATGGGTTCTCTAAAGCCTGGTTATAAAACCAAAGAGATTCCTGGTAATAATTTGGTCCTGAGTATGAGGAGGTTTGGCCCATGATTTTTCCTCTCGACCTGTAAGCACTGACACGAAGTTCAAATGTACCCCGACCAACAGACTGAACACCACTTAATCAGAATTTATTTAAATGAAAAAATCCAGACAGCTCCCTCCTCCTCCCTCCCTCAAGCTTGTTTTCCTGGCACCGCTGAGTCACATTACGGTAAAACATCAAATCACAAGAGGGGGGAGGAGGAATTGTGTCTGCTCCGCGCTGTGACTGGACTAGACCTTTTTAAAGCTGACACAGACACAGACAGCCAGGTCATTGTTGTGGCAAAACTTCTGTTAAACATCATCACTGCGTAAGAGACACTCAGAGTCAAATTAATAAAAAGAGAAGTATTTATTCTTGCAAGAATAGGCCCAGTCGCCAACACAGCAGTTACCCTGTGAAGTGAGTGACGCCCACCAGGAAGACATGACACAGCCTTTATACTCTTTTCAAGGTTCCTCCTCACAGCAGCTACCCTTTCACCCACTCAGATAAGGTCCCCACTGCTGTTCAGTTTCTACTAAAGACACAACCTGGCCCTGAAATAAACTAGCCAAATCTTGACCATTCCTAAGGTCAAGAGGGTCCTGTCCCATATATTCCTGAAACGTCACGCACAAGCACGTACACACATACTTTTACACATTGAATAGGTTCAATCCCTTATGATATCTGTTAGGAATAAATGACTATTAAAATTTCTACAACAATTCCCCACTTTTTATCATTCTGATTACCCATAATCACAATAATAAACAAAAAGACAAATTTTAAGTCATATCATCACGCTACTCTTCATCTCTGGTTTTCGCATAACTGATCACTCTTCATAAACATTTGTGAAATATTATTTAGAAAAGAAAAAGCTTAGGCTGTTTTGCAAGGATAGCCCCTTAAATATTAGCAAGCAAGTAAAGAATTTAATTAAAGCCGGGCTAAATGAATAGGCACTGCTATTGCACTCTCGACCTAGATCGAACCCTCAGTCACCTCAATTAAATAAGAAATAGTGTACAGATTACTTAGGAAAACAACACCATCAATTCACACTGGTTATTTTAGCAGGTCATCAAAAATACAAAGAATAAAAGTAGAATAGAATCCTTCATTTCATACCCTCTCCTTGTACGCCACCTCGTAACACGGATGACCGCTGTTTGTAACCTTCTTTAAATCTTTGCCCTTAATCTTTCTCAGAAAATAAAAAAGAATAGAAGAAAAACAACCAGAACATACATTTAACACATCTCACTGTAGCTTCCGCTACCTGTCTCGTCGCATAATTTTGTTAATCCTTGGGATAGACTGTCATTTTTTTAACCAATTGAACAGACAGCAGGTTTTCACCTGTCTCTGTTATCGTATTCACCCATGAATAACAAAATTATCATAACACATACAATCCTAACTCCTACCATTAAGCCTTTTCCATTAAATTTATGTCCATCTCCACATTTTATTCACTTCTAATTCAATTTATTAAGCTCTATTGAATGCACTGTTTAACAAATCTAACCAGAGAAGTCTTATAATTTTATCCATTCCTCTAACCAAATTAGTTGTTCAAAATGAACTCTAATATCTCTAGTACGGACACATCAATCAATAGATTTTCTACATTTACAATCAAATCAATGCCTAGTTCGATTCAATCAAACAAAATCATCAAAATCATCACAAAAACAGATTCTTCTGTTAAACTTAAACCGTCAGTTGGCAGTTGGTTCCTCCAGGTGTGTTGATCATCTTGTTCGCCCCACGGACGTCCGTGTTCGCCAGGGTGACACTTTGCGTGCCGTTGCAATGATCTTTCCCTCGTAGGCGAGGCAGACAGTTACTAGCACCGTCTTCTTTAAACCTCACTTTCTGCTCTATTGGATGCTTGAGGCCTGTTGGTGTTGTCTAAGGCTTGGACCCAGGTGTCACACTCTCCAACCATTTTCTGATCCTTACAAGGTCTTCCCTTTTAATCACGACCGCACCCCCACTGGAATGAACCATTCCTTGCCTGCTGTCACCTGTGAATGGAGACCTTAACTATTTTGTTAGTGATGCTTGTCTAGCCGCTCGTCCCTTTTGGTGTGACCTGTGGAATCAACAGCCTGAAACATATTATCACCGGATAATTTCTTGCTCATTTAATAGCACTCGGGGTCCTTTTCCCCTGAAAAACACTCAAGCCACTTTGCTCATGTCCACAACTCAATATTTATATATTTGGAACAGAATCAGTTCTGTTTGCTGCAATCCATCCTGACATTCTGCAAAAGGAAAATCTTAAGTTATGCGCTGCGCAGGTGTGGAACCTTTCTCCTACAATAATAACCCAGGCCAGGATAGTTAGCCAAATTCATCCATAGCCATCATTTTATTGGGCACATTCTGCCCTGTATCAAAAGTCTGCATGATCTGTAGAGAAAGACAAATGTCGAGGTTATTTTCAGATAGTAAAGTACACGTAGTTTCTTTTGTCTGCTGTGCTGCCGCAGCCTTCGCTGCTGCATCTGCCCTGGCGTCTCCTGTTGAATCAGTCCTGCAATTTTGTTATCAGCGTGTGCGGCACACTTACAGACAGCAACTTTTGTTTGGAACGGCCTTTTACCCAATTAAACCCAGTGTCCTCCCAACATATATGTCACAGGTTAACCTGGTGACTCTATAAACTTGGACTTACAAACATACACCCATTTCACTGATACTGTGCATTGCCGGCAATATTAACAACTGTGTACACATCAGGAAAGTGTTATGGACTTTTTGTTTTGTTCAGTCTAAAGTTGTTACTGCTGTGTTTTGTTATAGTTTTCAACTCTTTATAGTTTTTCTTAAAGTTTATCATTATTTTTCTAAAAGAACAGATTGCCAGAACACAGAATAATTTATATAATAATTACCTTTATTTTTCCACATATTTTTCACAAACCTTATTGCAGTTAGACTTCCCGGTTCACACTCTGTACAACCAAACCCATAATCCAGGTTAAACTGTTTTTTAAAGCAACAGCCACATCACTTCCTGTGGAAGATACCATTTTGGTGTGATGTCAGAGGAGGGGGGATTTAGAAACAGTTGTGTTTACCATATAATTTGTTGTTAAACTCTCTCTCTGTTAATGATTGTTGTTTTAGCTGTTTGGAAGGTTCAAGTGTTGTGTTGGGTGTTTATATTACTTAAATTGATTGTTACAAACGTATTAGTTTGTACCTGTGGTTGGTAGGCCCTATGGGCGGGGCTTCAGCCTATAAATAGACTTAATGGCTGAAAGGATTTCAGTTCTGATTGTGAACTCAGAGAAATTGGATACTGAGCAGTGTTGTGAACATTGGGCCATTTGGTTTAGCCAAAATTAGCACATTGTTGCGGTTTTCTTTTCTTTTTGTATAGTTTTTATTTATTTTTTGTTTTCTCCTGCACTGTAAATATTTTAGCACCTTCCAATAAAACACCATTTTGGATTTTGCATCAACTTTTTGTACAGCACGTCATTTCCCTTTTCCACTCCAACTGGTTGGCTTCCCAACATATGGTGTCAGAAGTGGGATCCTCCCACCAGTGAGTGACGTGCCTGCATAAGGTAATGCCCTGCTGAGATGCCACCCAAAACGAGGGGTCAGCCTGTAGAGGGCACAGATGCAGTAATGGACCAAGGTGCTGTTGGAGGTGTTGCCGAGGAGAGATTGCTGCCTGCGGAAATCCCAGCCACTGGTGGAGATGCTGCCATCACAGCGCTGGCACAAATGTTCCAGTCTTTCATGCTGTACCAACAGGATCGGGATGAAAGGCAGGAGAGGGATGCTTCTCGCCGCGAGCAAAATTACAAGGTCCTCAGCCACCAGGTCACCCAAATGCAGCTAGACATGGAGCGGACAAGACATGGAGCTTCGGAAGGAGCTGCAAAGCGGGTGATAGACCATGAACCTCGAATAGCCAAGCTGGAGGACAGTGATGATATTGAACACTACCTTACAACTTTTGAGAGACTTGCAGAGGTGTATCAGTGGCCAAGGGGCGACTGGGCCGTTCGTCTTATTCCCTTGCTAACTGGCAAGGCCCGAAGTGCTTTTGTGGCTGTAAATCCCTCACATACCCGAGACTATGACCAAGTGAAAGCTGCAATATTAAAAAAATATGAAATCAGTGCAGAGACATACCGGTTGAGATTCCGGTCCCTTAGTACCCCTGCCGATGAGACCCCTACGGAACTCTACATCCGACTGAAGGACTTGTTCTCCAAATGGGTACACTATGAGCCAAGTAATAAGAGGGACATTATGGAGTCCCTTGTGCTGGAGCAGTTCCTGCGAGTGTTGTACCCTGAGGTGAGGACTTGGGTAAAGGAAAGAGATCCCGACACTGCTGCAGAGGCTGCAACATTGGTTGAAGCCTACATTTCTGCACGGAAGGGACCTGGAACTACTCGATATGCTGGCATTCTCCACTCTTCGAAGGGTAAGTCTGATGGCCCTAAAATCTTCAAGCCCATTCATTCTAAACCACCAACATCAGCCACAATGCCCCAGACAACAGTTAAGGGAGAGATTGTTGTATGTTATAACTGTGGTGAGCCAGGTCATACTAGGCCCCTTTGCCCACTCAAAAAGCCCAAGACAACTGGTCTTTGTTATATGCCCCGGCCAGAACAGTTAAGAACACAGCCCGATCGGGAACCAGTCATTACTGTACTGTTAAATGGTAAACCTCTTCCAGCGTTGGTGGACACAGGTTGTTCCCATACTCTGGTACAGGCCCAATATATAACCAGGGATTCCTGGAGTGAAGGAGATGTAGTAACAGTTTGTTGTGTGCACGGAGATAGCACTGAGTTGCCTACTGCTGAGGTTTATATTGAGGTCTGTAATCAGTCATATCTGATGAATGTGGGTGTTGCTACCAAACTGCCCTATCCTGTACTGTTAGGTACTGTCTTCCCTGTACTAGCTGAATTGGTGCAAGAGACTGTGTGGTGTTGTCACGAGAGCCCAAGCAAAGCACCTTATTCAGGTTCCACAGCTCCAAGAAATAACATCAGACACATTGCAAGAAATGCCCTTCAGCTCTGAGACTAGTTTAGGTGAGTCACGGCCTACAGAGGAGGAAAGGCTGCAGAAACGCAGGGAGTGGGTTGAGGGTTTATGGGTAACTTCAGAGCAAGCTGAGGAAGGGGCAGACGAACCCGAACTCACTGAAGCCGACCTAGTTGTCCCTGGTAATCTAGCCCCACTTCAGCGTGAGGACTTAACCTTGACTGATTGTTTAAAACAGGCTGAGGAAAATGAGGGTGTTGGGTCTTTGCTTGGTGAGACTTTTGTGGTACAAAATAGTCTTTTGTACCGACAGAGTAAGGAAGACGGACTGCAGCTGGTAGTACCTAAGGCATACAGGAAGGAGGTATTAGAACTTGGGCATTCTATTCCCTGGGCATAAAGAGAGTACGAACCACCCCTTACCATCCTCAGACTGATGGTCTTGTTGAACGTTTCAACCAGACCTTGAAAACCATGCTGAGGAAATATGTTTCTGAAACGGGCAAGGACTGGGACAAGTGGCTTCCATTCCTCCTGTTTGCATATAGGGAGGTGCCTCATGCATCTACAGGGTTCTCGCCATTTGAACTGCTGTATGCTCACCATGTCAGAGGGCATCTGGATGTACTGAGAGAGAGTTGGGAGGCCACTGATAAACCAGACAAGAAAAACATTCTCTCCTACATATTAAAGATGAGAGAGCATCTGTAGAAGACAACAGTCCTTGCACGAGAAAATCTCATACAGTCTCAAAAACGTCAAAAAGAGTGGTACGACCGAACAGCCAGATCCCGTACATTTGAGCCAGGTGAAAAGGTCTTGTTGTTGTTACCAACGAGTGAGCATAAACTGCTGGCTAAGTGGCAGGGCCCCTACCAAATAAAGAGGAAAGTGGGTCCTGTGACGTATGAGATCGAGATCCCATCCAGGACCCAGCCCTTGCAAATCTTCCATGTTAACATGTTGAAGAAGTGGTATGCTCGTTCCACACAACAAGGACCTACATCTGAGGAAGTGGCAGAAACCACAACTGCTTTGTTCGTGAGATCCGTGGAGGGAGAGGAGGAAATAGAGGAACAATACCTGCCTGGTCGTCAGGGAAACAGTCAGCTGAACTTTGAGCACCTGGAAGATGGTCAAAAGCAGGAACTTCTACAATGCATCCCAGCCCAACTCTTTATGGAGACACATGGCAGAACAAACGTTATCCACCATCACATCACTCTCAAAGATCCCAAACCCATTCGTCAGCCAATATACCGGGTCCCAGAAAGACTTCTGCCAGTTATGAAGGAGGAGTTGGAGACCATGCAGAGCCTTGGTGTAATTGAACCTTCAACCAGTGAATGGAGCAATCCCATTGTCCTAGTGCCTAAGAAGGATGGCAGTCTCAGATTCTGTCTGGATTTCCGCAAGCTCAATAGTGTGAGCAAATTTGACCCGTATCCCATGCCAAGAGTGGATGAGGTAGTGGAGAGTCTTGGAAGAGCAAAGTATCTCACCACACTTGACCTCTGCAAGGGATATTGGCAGGTTCCACTAAGTTCGGAGAGCAAGGAGGTGACCGGATTAAAAACACCCTTTGGACATTTTCAGTTCCGTGTCCTTCCCTTTGGGCTTCACGGAGCTCCGGCTACTTTTCAAAGGATGATGGACCAGATCCTCCGGGGGACTGAGAAGTTTGCTGCAGCATATTTAGATGACATAATCAACTATAGCCAAACTTGGCAGGAGCATATGGGCCATCTGAAGGACGTGCTACTGAGAATTAACAGTGCTGGTCTAACCATCCGCCCAGACAAGTGCACCCTAGCCAGGACTGAGACACAATACCTAGGGTATGTGCTGGGTCATGGAGTAATACGTCCACAGGTGGGGAAAGTGGAGGCCATCAAGAATGCAGAACGGCCAGTGACCAAGAAACAGGTCCGTTCTTTCCTTGGACTTGTGGGGTGGTACAGGCGTTTTATCCCCAACTTCTCTGAACGAGCCTTTACCCTAACTGATTTAACTAAAAAAGATAAGCCGAATAAAGTTGACTGGACTCAGGACTGTGAGATGGCTTTCCAGGACCTAAAGGACTCCTTATGCACAGAGCCTGTTTTACAGAGTCCCGACTTTAATAAGACTTTTACTGTACAGGCCGATGCTTCTGAACATGGCATTGGGGCTGTACTGCTTCAGGAAGGTCAAGGTCAGCTCCAGCCGATTGCCTACATCAGCAGAAAGCTCCTTCCCCGTGAATCCAGGTATTCCACAGTTGAGAAGGAGTGTCTGGCAATTAAATGGGCATTGGATGCTTTACGATACTACCTGGTGGGACGCAAATTCTCACTTGAGACTGATCACAGGGCATTGGCCTGGTTGGGCCGTATGAGAGACACAAATGCTCGTATCACCAGATGGTTTTTAGCCATCCAGCCATTTGACTTTGAAATTTTGTACAAAGCTGGATCACAAAATTGTACAGCAGATTACCTCCCCAGGGCACCTCAGGTGTCTGAGGAAGGGGGGACAACAATATATTTTCCTTTAGTAACCCATATTTTGTCAATCCTTACCATCTCCCTTTTGATGCACGACTCAACTCGTGCATCAATTTAAACTAATTTGATTTGCAATCAACATCAACCCAAACGGCGTCCTTCAGCCAAATTTCCTCTAGACATCTTTCTCTGTCTCTGAAACAAAGTATTACGCTCTTCACTTAAAGCCACAATCTCATCTTCTTATCGAAGTATTTGAAGGGCAATGGCCCTGAGTCTCACACCGAATCCTGCTTTTCAGGCCTGTTGTTTGGCCTCTCAAGTCAGTCATCTACAAACATTTCCAAAGTCATCAATTGTTTCTATCAGGTCAGGTCGTGCTGTACAGACTTGGTCAATGTCAGTCAATCATTTTCCCCCTTTTCATCACAATACTCATAAATGTGAGGGGCTCTCTTGCTAATTTCATGTTGACTTAGCCAATATGTCACTGTGTTGTTGCCATCAAATCTATAACATTTTCATTTATCTCAGCCCATGCTAGATGGTAATCTACAACTCCACAATTCCAATTTACATCAAATACTTAAACTGATCCAGAACGTAATTCAAATCAACATCATAAAGACAAAAGTAATTAATACCAGACAGAGCTTGATGACCAATCAGTTTAAAGCTCGTCCTATGTTCTGTATCATCTTTTCACCTAACAGAATTAGCAGCTTCCTGTAAAATTTGTCATTTGCCAAAAGCCATCCTAGTGGGTAATGACACAATATACACCCCATTCAGACTTAGTATTAGTACCCCAAACTAACACATAGTCACATACAAGACAAAGTGCTGTCACCATCACACACACTCACACACTCATATTAGACACGGATGTCAACTGCTCCTTTTCAATATATCGTCTCTAAAAAGATTTAAATTTTAAGTACGATTTTAAACTTCACATTTTCCTCTAGGTTTACCTAATTTTACATGGTATCTTGACCAGTTTCAAATCATGTCTGTTCATTATTCATTTGATTTTTAGAAAAGGCAGCTGGGTTCTTTTGGTTCCTTATCATTATTTTTCTTCAGCTTGCTCTAGCAGGCCGATAAAAGAAAGAAAGAAAGAAAGAAAGACACAGTTACCATCCCTTCCTCCAACTCAGGCAGTCTCTCTCACTATTAACAAATAGTATTTTCCACAGCCTTCTAAGACTGTAACTTAGACAAAATGTAAATTTATTACAATAACCTTTGACCCTTCATCTTTGTTATGCAGACCTTTCTTAAATCTACGAAAGCTGTCTTCATCTTTAGCCACCATGTCTAACGACCTTCAGGAGTTAAAACTATGTTATAGACATATTAGTTAAAAATCAACACTTCTATACATTTTCTTGCCTTTAAGGCAACCAATACATACAAGTTTGCTACTGTCTCCACAACAAATAATGGCAATCCCCTCCTGGGTCAGCTGGCTTTTGAAAGCCCATTCGCTCTTTATCTATAATTTTCTTCTCCTCAGGGTGTTGTCCCCCTGGTATAGTTGCAGACACTTGTCACAATGAAAAACAAGCCATACAACCAATGCGGTTTCTTCCGGCGAGTGGTATAGAGGAAACTCACATTTTCTGGGTCAGACTGCCGTAACTCCTCACAGCTCATCTCACCTCTCAATGCTCTGCTGACCCCAGTGGCCTCCAGTCATCAGCCCTCAACTCTCATACCTTTCTCACGTATAACACCTCCATCCGGAGGTGCCCAGTGTTCGTGACCCCCTGCGTTGGGCTGTCCCCTGGCCAGGAAGATCATCCCGTCATTGAGTAGCCACTCGTACACACTGGTGACCGCTCTTTCCCATCACACAATCAGTTTTCTTCAACAGAACTCAGCTGTTTTCTGGAGCTTAGGAAAGGCACGTTCAAGAGTCACCAGAGCCATTCCGATTGCCTAATAGTGTTCACACAGGGAGACAGGTTAATAACAGCAGTATTTAATCACTTAAATCCATTAACCATCTTAATCATCAACCTAGGTACTCAGATTATACTCAGTGAATTTAGATCACAGCCATACATTCAGTGTACTGTTACTGTACATCTGTAGCCGTAGCCTTCGGCCCTGTTTCATGGTGGAAACTTAAACAAGTTACTGGTCCTCTATCTTTTGAGATCTGCATCATTATTTTACAGACTTCTTTAAAGTCATTCAGTTTTACATTTAAAACATTCTCAAATACCACTTGCCCACTTAATGGCAATGATTTATTTTAACATCTCTGTGTCTGATTTTCAACCGAAACACTGTGCTTTTACTATAAATAGCTTATTACTTATGACACAGGCTCAAATTACAGCTTTTAGCTGATATGATTGAGAGAGACTCTGAGACTTTCAGGACTGGCACACTGTACTCTCATAAACTTCTAACATCAAACTCTATCTACCATCTTTTAACTCTATCCCAGCTTAAGGCATATTTGCCAGAAATTACATGTGTTTCCAAATAAACATTTTTATAGTTGTCTTTTGCCCATATCTCATGGAATTTAGACATTAGAAATTTCCACTCAGATTGAGTCTGTTGTACTGGCGGTTTTCAGCCACAGCAGACATCAGATTCAGATAAGCGAGCTGTTTCATTACAGCCAATAACAAACTTATCTTTTGAAAGCAAAACATCAGCTTCTAGTTCTTTCATGGTCAAAACACTAACAGAACACATTTTACATTTAACAACTGTTAATCCAGTAGCCTATTACTTCTACTTATTTGATCTTAAATACAAATAACTATTCTAGTTCTCAATTACCATAGCTTAATATCTGACTTCAACGTTTTTTCTAGGAGTTTATCACTCTCCAATCAGGATTCACACTAACTTTGACAAGGCTACTCTGCATCTTTTGCAGTTATTATAAATCATCCGTGAGATTTGTCTCTCTATATAACCTGAACCCTTCTTAAAATGTTGAATTAAAACACAATCATCCTTTTAGTTACTTTTGTATATTTTGCAACTTTCATCAAACTGTTTCACTGTTTCAAAAAATTACTATTATAGATCTTTTCTTCAGAAGGATTCACTTTAAGACTTCAATCTTTTGACCTTGTTTTTATCTCTTATTCTTTCTCAGACGAAAATGTTAATGTCGTCATTTAAACACGGATCTACTTTCAAACCCACATTATTACCAGAAATGTGTCACTATCACATTTTCAAACAACTCGATGGGCATTTACAGTTACGTGTTAAATGGTCCTGCTGACCACAATTAAAGCACTCTCTGTCGGCTCCAACTTACTGCACATCACTGAAGCAGTGTGTCCCATTCAGGAATGCAAACAGAGCTGATAAGCAGTTCTCTGTATTCTTTTACAGTCCACCAGTGGCGGATTCAATCCCAATAGCCGAATCCTAATCTTTATCATTATCCCTGACCCAGAATTTCCATTATAAAACAGACATCTTTTGCATCAATTACTTAATATCAACAAATATCCGACATTATACATTATTGATTTCCAGAATCTGTGGTCAAAGTTGTCTTTACATTTTACTAATTTGGTATTATCAGCAACAACACTGATTACAAGACAAGTATATATTTAACGTCCGGAAGCCGGGCTGAATAAGCAAACACTGTTGCTGTACTCCCAGCATAGCTGGACCCTCAGTCACTCCTCAGATATTAAATACAGACATCGTCTACAATCATAAATACCAGGCTATATGCATTAGTTTTTTATAAAACTATAATTTCCATAAATTCTGTCAGACATTTTATTTTCATCACATATAGGTTTCCACTATGTCTTCACAATCTTCCCCTACATGCCAGTTCCTTCTGTATCCTCTCCTTTCTTTTCTCTACATGCCAGTTCCTTCATTATCTAACCAGTACATGATTGCTTAACTACAATCCCCACACACATATCTCACACACCAACCTTCTTGTTTTCCCTTCACTTCCCTCTTCCATCAAGTTTCTCACTTACAGTTCCACTCTATTTCTATCACTCTATCACTCTATTTCACACAGAAAGCCTTATTGCTGCTTGCTACTTCAATCCTTATCATATAAATTTAAGTTCTATAGACATCTGATGTCATGCATCCATTTACTGGATGAAGAAGTAAAAACCTTATTTCTCTCTGCAGTTCGACTTTTATTTTTATTTTTTATCTTCCCCTTTAAGACAACAATCCATTTTTTGTCCACATTGCTTACACACGTTTGAACACAGCCATAACTCTTTGTTTCTCACTGCCCTGTTCAACTGATTCCCTCCCTGAGGAAATCATGGTATTTTCTCAGTTCCCTTTCGTTGTCAGTCCGAGTTACGTCGGATGACGACGAATGGGGTTTCGCTTAGAAAGCCTATCAGCTTCGAGTATTTAAAAACGAGCCAATGGCAAAGAAATGCCATGGGTCTGCGGAATTTGCATGAAGTAACTCTGCCCCACCTCGTGGGTATATAAGGAGGACGCCGGCAACATGCAGTTATGTTTTCCCTTCGGAGCCAAGAGTCTCTCTTCACTCCACAAAGCCGTCTCTGAACTGTCAGCTTCACGAACGAGTTCCTCTGGTGTTGGTGTGACGGCGATATCCAGCGAGCGCGCGCTTCCTGCTGATCTGTGCCGTGGTTTGCCAGAGAGTGTATGTCTCCCCGGGCGCTTCAACACTAGAGTGTTTCTCTCTTAAAAGAGCTTGCACGCGGCACGTCTTTTTAAAGATGCCTCGCCCGTGCACTTCTGGTTGCGGCAGATTTGTGTCTGACTCTGATGGGCACGATCGCTGTCTAGTGTGTTTGGGCATGGATCACGCTAGAGCAGCGCTCGTGGATGAGTCATGTTCTCTCTGCGGGAACATGACCATCGCGTCACTAAGGTCGAGACTCAATGAACTCGCAAGAGTGAGAGTCCCCTCATCCACACCCCGATCTAACGCTCCCCCGAGGAGTGCTACTTCGGCTGGTGGCCAGGGTGACCTGTGGGTTACGGTCTGGAACCAGGCGCCGACTATGTGTCCGCGACCCCAGCCCCCCTCTTCAGTGACGGTGCCCGCTAGTGAACCTCCGATTCCCGCGGGTCGACCTTCGGGTGGCCCGCGAGTTTCGGTTGAAGCTACAGAGGAAGATGCAATGTCTGTAGCAGCATCACAAGGTGGGCTTGATTCTTCCGGAAGTGAAGATTCAGCGCAGCTGCCACCTTCCGGTGTGCATACGGTTGTGCCTGAATCGGATCCGGAAATGACGGCCATTGTGGCGAGGGGGGCGTGGTTCCGCGAAGTCTGTAGCGGGAGAGAAGTCAGCGAGCCGCGCGGTGAGTAAGTGGGTCAAGTGCAGATAACGAACACCTGTGTCTGATTGCAGTAATTGGCGTGGAGACTGCATATAAGCTGCCGGCGGTGAGAGTGAAGATGAGAGAGACCTGGGACTCGCACTACAATTGTGGACGTGTTGAGCAGTAATCGTAGACTGAGTGTTTGTTCTTTGACTGTTTATTTCCTGTTTGCCGTGAATGTGTCACGGCGGCCGCGCACGAGCGCACCCTTTGAATTTCCTCTTTGCTGAAGGATTTAATAAAGTGCGAGTCCCAAACTTCGCCGACCTCGTCTTCTTCTTCCTCCAACTACACTGAATTCATTACAGCCATGCTTTCCCGGGCAGCCGCGAGCATCGGTCTAGAGTGGAGGCCTCCACCCTGTCCTCAGCGCTCGCGGCTGGACGATTGGTTTTTGGGTAAGGCTGCCGACCCCCGTGGTCCACGGCAAACCCCAATACCTTTCTTCCCGGACGTGCATGATGAGATCTCGAAGTCCTGGAAGACCCCCCTGTCTTCCCGGGACCGCTCGCTGGTCTCATCCGCCTTTCCTCCCCTCGATGAGGCGGCCGCCCGTGGGTACACTGGGCTTCCCCCGGTTGAACGCTCTGTTGCGATGCAACTGTGTCCTCAGAGTGCTTCTTCTCGGGGCGAGCCTAAGCACCCATCCAAGGCCTGTCGATTTTCGTCATAGATGGTGGCGAAGTCTTACAGAGCGGCGGGACAGGCGGCTACCTCTTTGCATGCTATGGCCACTCTGCAGGTCTAACAGGCCCAGATGCTCAGAGACATGCACGAGGGCAGGACAGACCCAGGGCTCTTCAATGAGCTGCGTGCCGCAACCGACCTCGCTCTCCGGGCGACGAAGGTAGCCGCCCGCTCCCTCGGTCTGGTGATGTCCACTGCGGTGGTCCAGGAGAGACACCTCTGGCTGAACCTGGCTGACATGCGGGATTCCGAGCGGACTCGTCTGCTCGATGCGCCCCTGTCCCAGGCCGGCCTCTTCGGCGGCGCAGTTAAGGATTTTGCCCAACAGTTCTCAACTGCACAGAAACAGACTGAGGCCATTAAACAAATTCTGCCCCGCCGACCCGCTGCTGCCTCGACGTCGGCCGGGCAGACGCCTCAGCCTGTTTCCCGCCGAGGGCGCCCTCCTAAGGCTCCCGCCCCTCCCGCTCGGCCAAAGCAGCAGCCTTCACCCAGGCCCAGTCGCGGAGGAAGCCGAAGGAAGGCGCCACAGCCCTCTCCCACCCCGCCCCCCGCCAAGCGCCGGGCCAAGCGGCGCTCCTGAGACGGGCTGCTCAGGGATGACGTTTGTTTCTCAGGAGATGGTAGCAGGGCCACTCCTTCCCCCGGTGGAGGGCCGGGGGAGAATCTTTTGTTCTCCACTCCCCGCTGCTCACCCACGGGTGGGCAGCACCCTAATGTGGTTAAAGACAGAAACAAACCTCTCATCCCTGAGCACACAGAGTTCTCGGACGACACAGAGCGCCGCCCACAAGCCGTGCTCTCCTCGTCCCCCTCTGTCCCAGAGTCGGTTGACACGGCGTGCCGTCCACGGACCGTTTCGTCCCTGTCCCACTCTGTCGCCAGACCCCTGGCAGAGCAGGCCCCCGTGGAACGCTGGTCCTTCCCTGGCCTCCTCTGTCAGGGCGCGGATGTTAACTGCGCCCCCACACCGGATCGCTATGCCGTCCACGTCCGGGCCAGTTACTCCGCTTCGCTGCCCCTCCGGGGGGACGCCTGTGGTCCGCATGACCCCGCTGGTTCAGTTCCTGGGACCCTGGCTAGAGCTTCCCCAACTGTCCCGCTGGGTCGCCCGCACCATCAGGTTCGGCTATGCGATTCAGTTCGCACGGTCTCCTCCCCGCTACAGGGGAGTCCGCTCTACTTTGGTCAGTGGCAATGCCCCCATCATGCGAGCAGAGATTGCCACCCTGCTGGCGAAGGGTGCAATCGAGACTGTCCCTCCAGCCGAGATGAGGTCTGGCTTCTACAGCCCTTACTTCATTGTCCCCAAGAAAACCGGTGGGTTACGACCAATCCTGGACTGAATCGCTCCCTTCACAGGATGCCGTTCAAAATGCTCACCGCCAAACGCATTTTCGAATGTGTGCGGCCCCAGGATTGGTTTGCAGCGATCGACCTGAAGGACGCCTACTTTCATGTCTCCATTCTCCCTCGACACAGACCGTTCCTCAGGTTTGCTTTCGAGGGGCAGGCATACCAGTACGCGGTTCTCCCTTTCGGGCTAGCCCTGTCTCCTCGCGTCTTCACGAAGGTCGTCGCGGCAGCCCTTGTTCCCCTTCGCGTTCACGGGGTTCGCATCCTGAACTATCTCGACGACTGGCTAATCCTAGCTCACTCTTGAGACCAGGTTTGCAAACACAGGGACCTTGTGCTCCGGCACCTAGCTCGTCTGGGCCTTCGGGTCAACTGGGAGAAGAGCAAACTTTGCCCCGTGCAGAGGATCTCTTTTCTTGGCATGGACATCGAATCGGTCGCCATGTCCGCGCAGCTTACGAGCGAGCGCGCGCAGTCACTGCTGACTTGTCTGAGACAAATACAGGGCAAGAGTACGGTTCCACTGAAACATTTTCAGAGGCTCCTGGGGCATATGGCATCTGCAGCCGCGGTGACGCCGCTCGGATTGCTTCATATGAGACCGCTTCAGCTTTGGCTTCGCGACCGAGTCCCGAGGTGGGCATGGCAACAAGGCACGCTCGGAGTACCAGTTACTCCGACCTGCCGTCAGACCTTCACCCCGTGATTGAACCTCCGTTTTCTCAGGGCTGGTGTCCCCCTGGAACGAGTGTCTCGGCATGTTGTTGTCTCAACAGATGCCTCCACCACGGGCTGGGGCGCCATGTGCAATGGACATGCTGCCGCAGGCTCCTGGACAGGACCCCAGCGCCTATGGCATGTCAATTGCCTCGAGTTGCTGGCAGTACGCCTTGCCCTGCACCGCTTCCGAGCGCTGCTCATGGGTCAACACGTACTAGTCCGATCAGACAATACCGCCACAGTAGCGTACATCAACCATCAAGGTGGTCTACGCTCCCGCCGTATGTCGCAACTCGCCCGCCACCTCCTCTTATGGAGTCAGAGGCATCTGAGGTCCCTTCGTGCCATTTACATTCCCGGAGCCCTGGACCGTGCTGCCGACGAGCTGTCACGGCTTCAGCCCCTCCCTGGAGAATGGCGACTCCATCCCCAGTCGGTCCAGCTGATTTGGGACCAGTTCGGGGACGCACAGATAGATCTGTTTGCCTCCCACGACTCGACCCATTGCGCCCAGTATTATTCTCTGACCGAGGGCACGCTCGGCACAGATGCGCTGGCACACAGCTGGCCGTGGGGCCGCAAATATGCGTTTCCCCAGTGAGCCTTCTTGCGTAGGTCTTGCGCAAGGTCAAGGAGGACGAGGAGCAGGTCCTTCTGGTTGCGCCGTACTGGCCCACCCGGACTTGGTTCTCCGAACTAGTGCTCCTCGCGACAGCACCTCCTTGGCCAATTCCTCTGAGGAAGGACCTCCTTTATCAGGGACGGGGCACCCTGTGGCACCCTCGTCCCGATCTCTGGAACCTCCACGTGTGGCTCCTGGACGGGACGAGGCAGGTTTGAGTACCCTACCACCTACGGTGGTGGCTACCATCACTTCCGCTAGAGCGTCGTCCACGAGGCACGCCTACGCGTTGAAGTGGAACCTCTTCGTCAACTGGTGCTCTTCTCGCCGAGAAGACCCCCGGAGGTGTTCGATCAGTTTCGTGCTTTCCTTCCTTCAAGATGGGTTGGAGCGAAAGCTGTCTCCCTCCACCCTCAAAGTTTATGTTGCCGCTATTGCTGCACACCACGACTTAGTGGAAGGTAAGTCCGTAGGGAAGCACGACCTGATCGTCAGGTTCCTGAGGCGGGCGAGGAGGCTGAATCCTCCTCGTTCTCCTCTCGTTCCCTCTTGGGACCTCTCAGTGGTCGTAAGTGCCCTGCAGAGTGCTCCCTTTGAGCCTCTGCAATCAGTGGAGCTTAAGTTCCTGTCAATGAAGACAGCGCTCCTGGTTGCATTGGCCTCTCTCAAGAGGGTCGGGGACCTGCACGCATTCTCCGTTGACGAAGCGTGCCTGGAATTCGGGCAGGCTTACTCTCACGTGATCCTGAGACCCCGGCTTGGATATGTGCCCAAGGTTCCTACCACTCCCTTCCGGGACCAGGTGGTGAACCTGCAAGCGCTGCCCTCGGAGGAGGCAGACCCAGCCTTGGCACTGCTCTGTCCAGTACGCGCTCTCCGCGCCTATGTAGACAGGACGCAGTGTTTCAGGACCTCAGACCAGCTCTTTGTCTGTTATGGTGGGAAGCTGAAGGGAAAGGCTCTCTCAAAGCAGAGGTTGTCTCACTGGATAGTGGACACCATTGCTTTGGCATACCAGCAGCAAGGTCGACCGTGCCCCCTTGGTGTGACTGCCCACTCCACCCGGAGTGTGGCATCCTCTTGGGCTCCAGCGCATGGCGCCTCGCTAGCAGACATCTGCAGAGCTGCAGGCTGGGCAACACCGAACACTTTTGCCAGATTCTATAATCTCCGAGTGGAGCCAGTGTCCTCTCATGTACTCGCTTCAACTAGCTAGTACCGGACCCGCTCAGGTGTCTTCGCTTGCTCGCCATTCCACTCCACGGACTGGATACGTGCGATATTCTGCTCAGGTGAGCTTCTCCGAAAGCCCTGAGTTCCTCCAGCCCCCCTGATGCTAGCGCCAGTGTCTATTGCCTGGGCGTCGGCTAGGTGCCTCCCGTGTGCATGGTCCCTCCCCGGAGCTACCCCCACACGTGTATTTCCACTGTAAGCCTCTCTGAGCGTGTGTCTTTCCCTCGGCAAGCCACCTTGCCACCCCTGAGGTTGAAATATTCCACCTGCGGCTGGACACCTCAGAGTTTCTCCATATGTTTCCTTCGGGTCATATGTATTCTCAAATGCCCCCCCACTGGGTTGGTGATAATTGCATATTTCCTCTAAAGCTATGGGATATGCTTCCCAGTGTACCTTGGTATTCCTGTGTTAAATAGGGGTCCTTCGTCCTAACATATATCGAGGGCTCAGATTTACGCAGGGCACTGGAAGACAGCTGTGAAGGTGGCGTGATTAGACTGGTAACCCCATTCGTCGTCATCCGACGTAACTCGGAGTGACAGCGAAAGGGAACGTCTCGGTTACGTATGTAACCCTCTTTTCCTGAGTAGGGAACGGAGACGTTACGTCTTCCTGCCACTTCCGCTGTACCGCGGGGATCGCCTGAGTTCAGTCTTGGCTCCTCAGCGAAGAAACATAACTGCATGTTGCCGGCGTCCTCCTTATATACCCACGAGGTGGGGCGGAGTTACGTCATGCAAATTCCGCAGACCCATGGCATTTCTTTGCCATTGGCTCGTTTTTAAATACTCGAAGCTGATAGGCTTTCTAAGCGAAACCCCATTCGTCGTCATCCGACGTAACGTCTCCGTTCCCTACTCAGGGAACGAGGGTTACATACGTAACCGAGACGTTTTTCAATGTCTAACATACATTTTCCCTCATAATATTTCCTCATTTGATAGAAAACCGGTGTGTCAAATTTGGCAAGCTTCCTCTGAGATTTTCCCATACTGGCTGTTTCTGTTACTCTGTGGATTTCTCAGATTCAACGCTGCGTCTAATAATCTGTTGGACGTCTCCACCAGATCTGATCCCTTAACCCAAGACCAGACAGGGCGCACCCAGTGCTTTTCCTGGCGGATCGATGAACTCCCAGTAAACTGCTACGTGAGGATCCCTCGATCTGCAAAATCGCTACCCCATGACGTGTTTTGCAAATACGCACCTCACGCAGTTAGCCCTACTGTATTAACCCTTGACCCGCCCGTAAGTCTCAACCGACCCCCAATAAACTGCTGTACGAAGATTCCTCGATTTGCAAAATCGCTACCCCATGACGTGCTTTGCAAATACGCACTTCGCACAGTTAGCAATATTGTACCGGTGCTCTTGACCTACACCACAGAAAGGAACAGACCCAGCCACTATGGTTTTACCCACAATTGAATAATATTTTAACCCAAAATAAAATATTTTAGCCGTCTCTTACCAGAGATGTCTTGGATTGCCACGGGTTCGTTCTCATTTGATTCCAGTGGAGCCCCTCCTGGCCCTGATAGCGGTCGGCCCCTCTCTCTGAAACTTACGAGGTAGAGCTGGAACTGCTCAGTCCAGGTGGCCAAACACCGTCCGCTCTCAGGTCCAGAAGGCACTTCCAAGGAATCCCACTCTTCTGACAAAACAAAAAGTCCATAACACTTTCCTGATGTGTACACAGTTGTTAATATTGCCGGCAATGCACAGTATCAGTGAAATGGGTGTTGTGGCAAAACTTCTGTTAAACATCATTACTGCGTAAGAGACACTTAAAGTCAAATTAATAAAAAAGAAAAGTATTTATCCTTGCAAGAATAGGCCCAGTCGCCAACACAGCAGTTACCCTGTGAAGCGAGTGACGCCCACCAGGAAGACATGAGACAGCCTTTATACTCTTTTCAAGGTTCCTCCTCACAGCAGTTACCCTTTCACCCACTCAGATAAGGTCCCCACTGCTGTTCAGTTTCTTCTAAAGACACAACCTGGCCCTGAAATAAACTAGCCAAATCTTGACCATTCCTAAGGTCAAGAGGTCCTGTCCCATATATTCCTGAAACGTCACGCACAAGCACGTACACACATACTTTAACACATTGAATAGGTTCAATCCCTTATGATATCTGTTAGGAATAAATGACTATTAAAATTTCTACAACATCGTCTTTTTGATGAAACCACAGCAGTGCATACTGGAGAGAAACTGAAACTAAAGTATCCATCTCATTACACTGGTATTGATCAATATCAACACCAACGTTGGTATCGATATTATCGATATTTGGATCGATCAGCCCACCACTTCTCTGCATGGTTTGGTAAAATTGTAGGCCTACTTTAGAGCAGCTTTTATAAATATATTATATTTAGTACTGTATCCAATATTAGGGCTATATATGGTTTTACATTAGTCACTTTTTTGTAAAATGTTAGTTTTTAGGCTAATGCCTGGTAAGGTTTAATTATATAAAGTGTAACTCTCGCCAAAATGCAACCTAGGGTCTTTTTTTGAATGTACCCAAGTCAAACTTTCATTTAAAAGCATAATTAGGACGGAAGCGCCACTTTTAGGATTGACCGTATTTTTGTTTTCGGTCAAATGGCCTTTTGAATGGGAGTGCTAGGGGCACTATATGATCGCATCAAAATCACTATTTTTAAAACACTAAGGCGGCTCGACACAACATGAAACTTTGCTCCAACTATCAACAGGGGCTCTACACATTAATGCAAGCGTATTCACCAGAGACGCTAGAGAATGCTAGTTAACATTAGTAATTAAACCTAAACAGCTAATGTAAGTCCAAACTGCCTGCGAGCTTCTCCTGTACTGTTCGGTAATTCCTCTACTATACGAAAGCAAGTCGCGTGGTTATGACACAACCGTTAGCCTATTTTTACAAAAACGTCTGCTAGGGAGCCATAATGTTAGATACAAGGTAATGGAGCATTTTATGCATTGTCGTGTTTCTTTAGAAATAAACAATGGACAAATAGAGTCTTTAAACGTTTCAGATGTAAAGTTATTCGCTGTCAAAGTGACGCCAAAATGAATGGCAGTCAATGGAATAGCCTTAGAATCTCCCTATAGGAGGTTCGCTTTCCGGATGCTCGCTTGCCCCCTTGATGTAAACACAAAATATGGAAAAGGAAAATATAGGAAATATAGGAAAAGTTCTAACTGAAATAAAATCACCATAAATCATCATAAAATGCGATTTTCAATTTTTTTTTTGGTTCGTTCCAACGGTCAGACATGTATTTATCATTCTAGAGATATTTTTTTAAAAATTACAAAATTTCACATTCTTGTGAAATGTAATCCCTTGCTGTCTGTTTTTTAGATTTCGTCCGTGTGAACATCCATACGCAGCACAAAAGTCCGGCATCATCCATGAATTCGAAGTACAGGCGGAGATAGCAGCGTTACCTAGCGACTTCCTATGACAAGACCCCTGTTCCAAGATGGCGGCGGTTTTGACGCATGCTTAGAACCCCAAGGCGACATCTAGTGTTTATATCTATGGTTACACCCATGGGCGTCAGTTTGGTTTGAAATGTGCTGGGGACAGAGACGCATTCGGAAGTGCATTTTCAAAAGTGTTGGGTGCAATGATGCATTAATTTTTTTTTTCTCTTTCGCGCAGGTCATGTTTTGAAAGACGATGTCTTGTAGCTTACTGATGTAAATAAATAAAAATGTATACAAAGATGTGATGATGTCTGACTAAAAATGTGATCTAATATATGTTGTCAGTGTCGTGAATTTTCACGTGAATAAATACATAGATCAGCCTGATATATATATAGTCCAGTGGTAACATTTTTGCCAAGCGTGTCGGAGGTTCTGGGTTCTAATCCGCACTCGTCTAGTTTTTTTTCCCCCTCATCAAAACCGATAATGTTTTTCAGTGGTTGTATATCAAGCAGGGACACGTTTGTTTGCATTTTGTTTTGCGATTTCACCGGAACGAATAGAGAATCTCCGCGACGGATTAAAGCGCGCGTCCGAGTGAAGACATTGCGGCGTGTGCGCGAGCCGCAACAGAACACTGTATCCGCGCCACTGATCACTGTAACGAGCACATGATCACTTGATTAAAAAAACACATTTCAGCGCTAGATCGCCTTTAGCAAACAAACAAAACGAATGCTCTGCTAGTTAACTGGAGATGTTTTATTTGTATTGGTACATACATGTTTCAAAAGTGGTGGGGACATGTCCCACCCGTACCCCCGTAAATGACGCCTATGGTTACACCTGAGCTGGGGTTCTTTTTTCCATTTTGTTAAGCACCTTTTAAGCACACAGACTATTCAAAGCGCTCTAAGCAGTGGTGGCTGGTGATAATTATTTTTAGGGGGGCGGGGCGAAAATAAATACAAATACATTTCAGATAGATGTTTGAGGTATCTTACCCCCGTTGTTGTCCACAAAACTTCAGTGCCGACACTTTGAAATAAAAGACAGGGAAAGCAAAAAAGGGCATTGCTAACATTACATCCAGCCAGCCACCTCCGTATCTCATAACAAGCGCGGCTGTAGCTCCGGCTGTAGCTCCGGCTGTAGCTTGTCCTCTGTCACTGTCACTGGGTCGGTCCGGTCTGAGATCCTTTATCCTTTTATTGTCTTCCAGTGAACGCCTAGTGAAAGTTTTTTTTTATGTAAATGTAAATGTAAATCAATGACATAATATGGTTTAACTGCTGCCATTATCTCTACGAAAGTGATCAGCCTAGCAAGGTTTTGGCGGAGTCGCCTGCACACCAGAGACAGTAAAAGAAATGGACACAGCGACCCCATTGATTTCAACGGAGAAGACTGAAGCCCGATTATTGCACTCACTGCCAGTGTTGCCAGATTGGGAGAGTGATTTCCAGCCCAAAAGCTCACCAAACCCCGCACACTACAAGAAAAAACCGCCCAAAATTTTACTGCCAAAATAATGTGATATAATTTAATTACCATGTCATTTAAGGTTGATAAGCACAATTTGTATCTCCTTAAAACAAAATAACGATGATAAAATTAAATAAAAAATAAATAAAATTTCCAGGAAAACAAATCAAAACAGGGCAATAATTAAGGAGAATTCGCCAATATGACTAAAATGTCCAGGTGGACACTGTCAAAACGGCAATCAAGAAATGAACCCATGACTTTAACCCTCGTACACATTGCAGAACATGACGCAGAATTTAGCAGTCAAAACGGATTCAGCGTTGATTCAAACCTTTTTCAGCAGCTTTCAGGGACAAGTAGAGTGCAGTCTGGATGGTGTAAAAGTTGTAGATGTCTGGTTAGGCTATTGTGCACATATGACATGGAGAGAAATCGTCCCATATTTGATTTCAATTCAAGTCATTCAACTGTGCTCTACTCTCAGAGTTATTTTCACCATCGAGTGATCTCCCTCCATGTGTACGTTTTTTAGAGTTGCTCATACTGTACACTCTTTACTGTAGATACAACTTACTGTATAGTAGGCTATGTCACTTTGCCTTAGCGATCACTTGAAGCTACAACTTCTCGCGCTCAATCGCGTCTGCCTGCGGATCGCTGATTGGCTAAAAGTGCGTGCTCGTCGGTGATGTCAACACTAACGCCAGCTGACTCATGAGTGTGTGTGTACAGTAATGTCATGATGACTGATTTTTTTTTTCATGCAATGTTAGTTTTGTCTAACATTGCATGAATGATGTTGAATTCCCACAGTGTCAAACAAAGATCCTGCAGGGAGGGTGACCGTCAGGGCTGTATGTTATAGGTCCATGAGGAAGCATGAGAAGCCTCACGACCTCAGAGTAGGGTGGAAAAAATGTGTTAAACCAGTTCAAGTCAGATTTGGGGGTATTTTTGTGGCTATAGTTGGTGATGTGGATGTAGAATAACAATAATAAAACTCTCTTTATTAGATTTAAACCTGAACTATACTTTCATGGATACCCCACAAACTGGTTGTTACTGCTCCCGTTCTTTGGAGCACAAGTTTAAGTAGGCCTGTTCTTTACTAAAACAGTTGTTCTAACTGTATTATAATACCAAGAAAATATTTTAAGATACTACTGAGGCTGGCTTATTTTGTTCTGGTTTATGTTTTTTTTTCTAGTTGTTATCTAATGACTTTTTGTATTACTAAAATCATGTTTTATTCATAGATTGTGTTTGAGGACAGCTCACCAATTCAAATAGTTTTGGCTGAGTGCTCCTGTGTGGCTGGAACCACTCTCTGCAACCACAGTGTTGCACTACTGTATCAGACAACTAAATACTCTACGTTGCAACTGAAAGCAGTACCACCTGTCCTCAGCTGCACAGAAACTGAGCAGCGATGGCATAAACCACGAAGACTGGTAAGTTTAATACTAAACTTAATCACACATTGTTGATGTTTCATTTATTTCTTAAATTGGATATAAACTCTACCCACCTTGTTTAAAACGCACAATGAAGACAAAATAACCGATTACCACATCTATTACAGTTAGCTATGGTAGCTCTGCCAATCGCATTAAGAGGGGATTGGAGAAAGTTGTGAAGTCTATCTGGTGTATCAGTGTGGTTAGTTTGTGATGGTATGTTATGGTGGCTAACCAACTTCTGTCCTTAAGTTTAGTTTGTTTGTTTGTTTTATTTGTTTACTTGATAGGGTGTGAAACCAGGCAGAGTGGGTAACATGGTATTCATATCAACTAAACACAAGTCAAGACAGTACACAGCTGCTGATGGTGTAAGGTAATATTCACTGTCAAGTTGGACTGGGCGATATGACGATATTATCGTATATCGACGTTGTCTCAACAGTATCGCAATGTAAATTATAACAATCTGTTTCCAGACCTTAATCGTCAAAATTGAAATGACATATAAAATTAAAATATTTTTTACATATCACCCAGCACTACTGTTAAGTAATAATGTATTCTGCAGTCATTGTCAGATTCTTTTTATTTTTTAATTTTTTTTTAGAGTTATTGTTTCTTTTTATCCTAATTATGACAACTGTTTTCAAAGGAGCAAGCGCTACAAAGCAGTGCGGGGGGACTTGCCAGACCCAGATGTCCTGAAGGTCAACGAGGCATACCAGGACTTCACGGCAGACCTTGCTCCGCTAATTACCACACTCTCCATAAGTGGTGATGTTCCCCTCGTCGATTCAGCCTTTGTGACGGTTCAAGAAGGCAGCCCTATTTCATACCAGCACCCAGTGCCAGTGAGTAGGGTAGTCATCCAGCACTACCAGCACCCAGTGCCAGTGAGTAGGGTAGTCATCCAGCACCCAGTGCCAGTGAGTAGGGTAGTCATCCAGCACCCAGTGCCAGTGAGTAGGGTAGTCATCCAGCACCCAGTGCCAGTGAGTAGGGTAGTCATCCAGCACCCAGTGCCAGTGAGTAGGGTAGTCATCCAGCACCCAGTGCCAGTGAGTAGGGTAGTCATCCAGCACCCAGTGCCAGTGAGTAGGGTAGTCATCCAGCACCCAGTGCCAGTGAGTAGGGTAGTCATCCAGCACCCAGTGCCAGTGAGTAGGGTAGTCATCCAGCACCCAGTGCCAGTGAGTAGGGTAGTCATCCAGCACCCAGTGCCAGTGAGTAGGGTAGTCATCCAGCACCCAGGCGCACCACCTCCACTACCCCTGCTGTTAGATGGTCACAGGCTGGACCCAACCACATGTTCCTTTGTGTGCACTCACCAACAACACCTAAATGTAATGTCGCTTAACATCACTTTCGACATGGCAAGATCCATCGAGATGTCCACGAGGGAACAGAGTGGCAGTGCAGAGTGGCACAGCCTGAGGAAGATGAGGCTCACCTCCTCCAGGTTCCGGGAGGTGTGTCATGTCCGAGGTCACGGCTCTGCAGAGAACCTTGCAGAACGCATCTGCAAAGGTGGGGTTCAGACAGCCTTGATGAAGAGGGGACTGGCACTGGAGCCAGTAGCTATTCAGGAATATTCCCACATTAAAAATGTCAACTACTGGCCATCAGGATTTGTCATCCACCCAGATGCTCCCCGGCTCGGATCCTCTCCAGATGGTGTTGTTTTTGATCCGACGGAGGCACCACCATTCGGGCTGGTGGAGGTGAAGTGCCCCAACGTGAAGGGCTATGTGGACTGCGGGTATTTGCACATGCAGAGTGGCGCCTTGCGCCTGAAGCCAGGTCACAGCTACTATTGGCAGGTGCAGGGCCAGCTGCTTATCACCGGAATGCAGTGGTGTGATTTTGTGGTTTTTGCAGAGGAAGGCCTTCTTGTACAAAGAATTTACAAGGATGCGGAGGTTGCTAGGGTTATAAGGGAGAGGGGGGATTATTTCTTTTTTTATCATTACTTGATCTGATCTTTTAAAAATCAAAGGTTCATTCAATCAGTTCTTTTTTTAATCGGTTGATAAATGTTTCTTAAATGTTTTCTTGTTCTGGTTTTATTGTTCATCTTTACAATGCCTGATCTAATATTAGGTATTATTGTTCATCTTTTCAAATCTGTACAAAGCCTGAACTAAATATTAGGTATTATTGTTCATCTCAACGGCGATTGAACAATTAACAAATCTCTATAAAACTAGAGCTAATGTCACTAATGCAGGCCTACAATTGACCTGAGGCCATACCTTTTTTACTGATTGCAATGAGAGCCCGATTGTAAAATGTGGATTGTTGATATTGTATGATTGAATAAGTGTTGTCCGGTATTTCCTTATTAAATTCTACATGTTCTAATGACATCTCTGGTGCGTTTTTATTTTAATTTCAAGTCAATAAAAACAAAGCTAATGTAATGATGACAATGACACAAAGAATGTTTTTAAGAAGCAAGATCTGGGTCTAAGTTTCTGTTGAGATATAAAAAATAAAAGCCTCTGTTTAGTTACCTTGACATTAATATTGTTATTACAAAGTATAAATCAGAAAATAATATGTAAAACCTGGTTGTGGTACAGTGATTAGTTATGAAATCTTACTACATAAATTCAATCTTATTTAATCCTCCATATGAAAGTTTATGTGCTCAAATTATTTATATTTATTAAACAATAGTTCAAAACAAGACGTTTGTAGCCTACTGATTATTGTTGTCCATAAATCGGACTTCCATGCCTCTTATATAGTAATTATATATTACAATGTACCAATTAATTACTACTTCTCGGACACTTAGGTTTCTCTCGTGTGCGTGTAGTATGTAAAAAGAAAATAATACCAACATCAGCTTGTTGGCTTTTACTTTTTAGTTAGATGTAGTTAACTCCACAAACCAACAGGGGCAATTACAGAATGAAACAGTTTGTATCCAATTTCAGAGTTACATTAGGCCTACAACTCTATGCACGTCATGTTATCATATTTGTTACCTACCGTTGTTGGGTGATGGACTGTGCTGATGCTGGCAGAGGCTGTCTTGGCGCTGGTTATGCGCACCATCTTGTTGATCACAGCAGGTTCAATTAAACTCCAAAAAGCCATGAAATTCCTGTAGGACGCAAACCTGGTATAAAAGCGCACATCCTCATCTGATGCAGACAGGCGATCTATCCCAAAACGCTGGCGAAGTTTGAGGACTTCCAACTGCTGTTGTAGCTCCCTAATATGGCGACGTAGAGCTTCGTTCTCGTCGGCCAAATTACTCGCCCTTGCTCCTGTTTGAGGGAGTACACAGTAGTCATGATCTGGAGCCATTTCAGTCTCCATCTCCGAGTCCGAGTCTGACTCTGGTGCAGGACTCTCGGCCCGCGGACGCCGTTCCCAGACGCTCGGTCTGAGCGCAGGTAGTTTGTACCCATTCCATGAAAAGTAAACCGGTACGGCTCCCTTCTTCAGCCTCCTCAACCCCCCGGCAGTCACATTCAAATCAGTTTGCTTAAAATGCCGACTACAGACCCGAGTGTTTTTGATCGGATTGAAGTCATCTCTCCGGATCTTCTGCATCCACTCAGCCCGTACCGCAGCGTCAACGGGGAATGCATGAAAGCTGACTTCTTTGTTGTAGCTCGACGAAACAGTACATAATGGCACACAACAATGAAGTGTTGAGGCTGTCACCCTCTGAAAGGCAAGTCGCCTCTTTTGAATACTAAAAACACTCATTCTGAAAAATCTCTGTGGTAATGGAACTCGGTCGCTGTTGTCTCCCGCTCTCTGTCAGAAAACCGGAAGTATTCACCGGAAGTACTGGCCCACACACTCAAGTTTCGAACGTCAACGGTCGCCATATTGTGCACGGAGCGAATCTGGCAATACTGCTCACTGCCTGATGGCTGAGCGACTGCGCAGGCTCAAACTGAGCGTGACGACAGTCTGACAGTTGTACATTTTCTAGTAGCTGTGCCAAGACAAATCCGAATCACCTAGTTCCTCAAACACGTTGTTGAAATATTTTGTCCCGTTGCTTTTATGGACTCTCTATCTATGGGCTTCTCCCTTGACTTTATGCCTCAATTTCCCCCCGATTGCCTCATAGACAGTAACAGATCGCCTTGAGCTTCTCCTCCTGTCTCTACGGTAATGTCTCTATTGTGCGACAGAAAGTAGCGTGTTATGACGCAATTGTTAGCCTATTTTTACAAAAACGGCTTCTACGGGGCCATAACGTAAGATACAAAGTAATGGAGCCTTTTATACATTGTCGTGTTTCTTTAGAAATAAATAATGGACAAATTAAGTTTTTGGACGCCTCAGATGTAAAGTTATTCGCTGTCAAAGTGACGCCAAAATAAATGGGAGTCGATGGAATGCTAACAGCAGGTGAAGTTCTGCTATAATGGCGGCCGCTGCGAGGCTTCAGTTTTCGGCTGATGGATTACCCCCTTGCTGCGCACTCGCAGTAGAGGCGAGAGCGCAAAGTTGAATGACAGGTGACGAGAACCAGGGTTGTGGACACCAGTCGCATGACTTGGACTTGACTTGTACTCGAGTGACGAGTCCCAAATTTGATGACTTGCGACTCGACTTAGACTTTGACAACAATGACTCGCGACTTGAGCCCTGTGACTTGGAAAGACTTGACCTACCTTCTAAAGCCACAGATCAGAGTTGTAATAATCACTGACTGTAGTACAGCACTGTATCACTGACTCATGATCAGCTGATTAGCGCTGCTTTCGCGCGTTTGGCACTGAGCCAGAGAGCACGTGATGGAGTGTGTTTAGCAGCCGCGCGTCAGTTGTCATTTATTATCACACGTTCAGACAGTTTTCAACCAAATGTTTTATTTTTTATTTTTCAGGCATTTAAATACATAAGTACCAGCGAACCATTTATAATTTGAGAAAAAAAACACCATGATATCTAAGTAAGCGGAAATAATAAACCTTTCAAATGTAATTTTGAGACATGTTATTTTCCCCCCACAACAAACGCACATTTTAGCCTATAAGCAACTATAAAGTCTTCTCCCTGTTCACCAGCCACTCACTTTCATGTCTTCCGGGAGAAATGGATGGATTTACGTTACGTTTTGTAAAAGACAGGCACATAGCCCCGAAAAGTGTCACGTGACGCTTGATACGTCGCCATGGAAATAGGAATGTTCTACAATTACTGTCGCGTTAACAAAATAATTTAACCAGGGACTCAATATTTTAAACTTAATGTGTAGCAAATCACGATTAATTTTCCCAATGAACAGTTACTTTTATTTTTTTTATTTTTAAATCTGCATTGCCACAATAAATATGATATTATATATTATTATATTATATCATATTTTAAAAGCCTTCCTGATGTAAATTAGTATACATTTAATTTACTATAATTAACACTGAGACAGTAATTTGTGCAAAAAGCACTAATGACTTGTTTAAGACTTGAAGCTTAAACTCGAGGACTTGCAACTTGACTTGGACTTGTCTGTCTTGACTCGGGACTTGAATGCAAAGACTCGAGACTTACTTGTGACTTGCAAAACAATGACTTGTTCTCACCTCTGACGAGAACCAATCAGATTGGATAAAATAACATGTATCCAATTCTGATTCGCCAGGGACCTGCGTCCGGAGGAGAATCTTTTATAAGAAACCAAGCTTCAGGTCACATGCAGCCCGAAAATAGACCAGAGAATTTCTATCAGATCATAGAGATAGACATCCATTTGTCCGGCGTCCCTCGCCCATGAAACCGCATGAAACATATTGAAAAACATAGAAAATAGTTAACTGATTAAAGCCAGTTTTTATTAAATGCTGAGGCTCTTACTACCAGTCTGCACAAAGTATGAGTAGCCTAAACTATTTTATTTTTATTTCATTTTTATATCATTTTTGTATACATGTATATTTCTGGAATTTTGATGGGGGCGGCGCCCCAGCGCCCTCTATTGACGAGCCGCCACTGTGACTGTATAGGCGGATCTTTTGTGACGTCATTGTTTATGTTTGTCGCGTTGCATCATGGGAATCGTGTGGCAGGAAACACCGCTAGATACCTGTAATTTGATTGTTTTGCACGTTTGGAGGAGGATTTAGAGAAGAGAATGGTTCACTCTTGCTGTGTGGTCGATTGTACGGCTCGTTGGGGGCCTGATAAAAGGTTTTTTCGAATTACCTCCGAAAAGGATCGCGAAAAACGAAAGAATATGCTGTTTATTTCTGGATTCATATATATTTTTTTACCTAATTCATATTGACAAGAGTGTCCATATCTAGTTAATCTTACCAGAATAACAAAATCTTACATTCTGTAGCTGTGCTTTGATACCTGCAAGCCTCACTAGTACATGCAGCATTTGTAAGTCCTATCCTGACAGCTGCTTCTACTTTAAACATTAAAGCTGCTAACTTACATGACTGGAGGTTTCTCCAAGACTGGATTTGAAAGGAGAAATGTGTAAGCTGTGATATACTATTTTTCACCATAGTACAGACGGCAATGAAAGTCTCACACTGAACACAATTGAATTGGTACAACAGTCACTACATTTTCAATAAATAAATAATTGTATTTGCAGTCGCAGTGAGCAGTGATTGTTCCGCCGTTCTCTGTGGCGATCACCCACGGGAGATGACTCTGCGTGGCCAGGTCTAACCTCTGCTTTTAGCACGATCACTGCTTTCTGTTTGGCAGAAAAGATCGGCCCAACTTTTCGAGAAACAAAATAATCATAGGCCTCCAGACTTTTGAAAGCCTTTAATCTTTCATGAGTGAAAGGGGTTTCTATTAAATAAGAATAAATGTCTCCCCAGCAGATTGGTGGCCAAGACACGGGCGAGTCGGATCAACGTTTTTTGTCATCCCAGATCTCATATGGGCTTTAAATAACTTCGATTTTGTCACCAATACCAATTTTGAGCTTCTCTCCAAACCTCCTCCGGTCTTCAGATGTTAAAGTGCTTATATATTGTGGATTTCGCCCGCTAACTCTCTTGAAAGTGCTCGTCGCGTCTTTACCAACGCCATACTGTTTGTTTTGTTGCCACACAACCACTCGCGCATGCGTACAAAGATGTCAACAAAGATCCTCATGTCAGATCTAAAGAAAAAAAATATTATTTATTAAAAAGAAAAAAAATCCACGTTGGAAATCTTTAAAGACTTTTATTTTTCAAAATAAAAATTTATTTTTTATTAATATTATTTTTTAGGCCTGACACTTTATTTTTGGTAAGATCTTAAGTTTTTTTTTTTTACTTAATACAATTTTTTTTTATTAATCTAAAACCAAAAACCCTCATGAAGACCAGCTGAGATCTGGAGTCAGGCTGAATCAACGCCAGAAATGTGTTAAGAATTTCTTAATGTTTGTGGGAACACTTTACAATAAGGTTAATTAGTTAACATTATTTAACTACCTTAGTTAACATGAAATAAGAATGAACAATAGTTCTACAGCATTTATTAATCTGAGTTCATATTAATTTCAACATTTACTAATACGTAATTATATTAAAGGTTGTATTTGTTAACATTAGTCAATGTACTGTAAACTAACAATGAACAGCTGTTACTTAATAACTAACATTAACAAAGATTAATAAATACAGTAACATATAGGCTACATCGCTCAATGTTAGTTAATGTTAATACATTAACTAATGAACCTTATTATAAAGTATTACTGTTGTTTTATTTTTGAGGGGGGGGGGGGGGGGTCCTTAAATATATTCATTTTGAAATATATATTTCTCAAACAAAAAGTTTTTTTTTCTGAAATTATTTTCTTTATATCTGCCCCTGTATTTCTGCTACACTATCAGGCCAGTAGGTGGTGTAGTACACTATATATCCACACTACACTGGGCTTGTGTGGAGATCTGAGGAAATATTGTGGAATATTCCAGCATGCCTGTTATTTATTGGTTCTGTGTGTTCAAAAGACAATAAATAAGACAAAAATTAAACAAGTCTTAGAAAGCTAATACAAAGAAAATCACTGGTCAAAAGGTCGCCATTAGTTAATGTTGGACGTGTGGTTGTGTGCACTCTTAAAGCTTTCTCACTGGTTCCAGTGTTGTTTTAGTATCATTGAGACACTATTGTAGATTTATTAATATGGTTTTTAGTTAAACTTAGTTATTTTATTGTGTTTTGTCATTTTCTTTTTTTAAACCAACGTACGAGTGTAGACCATAGACTGTAAAAGGGTGTAGACGTCACGCTCCTAAGGCGCGAATCTTAGGCATTTAAATTTCAACGGTTATTTTGACGGTCCGCCTGAGGACAATGTTTCAGCTTTACTTATTTTAGTATATAAAGTTAAACAAAATGGAAATGAGATGTTACTTTGACAACTTGGCTGGGGAAATAAATAAGGTTTTTATACATTTTATTTCAGTTAACGTTATTTCAAATTAAAATGTTTTGTATTTAACTTTAGTACAGCACAGCAACTTTGGTTCAGCTTTGTTTTTTTATAGTTTCAATACGAGTTGTATTTCTTGATGACGTTCTTGATGTTTCATTAAATGTTTCGTTTCGGTTTCAGGCTTCTTTAAAGCTCCAGTAGAAGGTTTTCTAGAGAACCAGAGAACTGTGTGTTTGAGGTAAGTCAGATCTCTTTTATATGAAGGTCATCCTCACTCACGCTCGTGTAGTTTGTGATGCAGGTTTGTGTATCCGAGGCTTTCATCATGTGTCTGTTTCTTGTGTTCGCTCTCTGTGATGTTAATGAAATGATTGAGTGAATGGCTCTTTTGTGCTCGTGCGGTGCTCACGCATTTCATTAGCGAGGCCCTTCAGACGGCCTGATTATTCCTCTCAGCCTGCTTATAATCAGTGTGTGTGTGTGTGTGTGTGTGTGTGTGTGTGTTCACGTCTGCAGCGAGAAACTGCACATGTAGAACTGAGATGTGTGTATATGATGCTATACAACTGATCTACAAAAAAGGAAAAGAACTCATGTCGTCGTTTCATACACAATATGGACAGTTACCTATTTTGTTTATTAATTGCAATGATTAGTCTCCTCTGCTCACCAATGCTGCATTTGTTTGATAAAAAATACAGTAAAAACTGTGAAATATTATTGCTAC
Organism: Meda fulgida; assembly: GCA_030578275.1. NCBI lineage: Eukaryota > Metazoa > Chordata > Actinopteri > Cypriniformes > Leuciscidae > Meda > Meda fulgida. Next base: position 28,329,622 of record CM060638.1, read on the forward strand.
AATTTTAAATTAAGAATTAATTTAATTATTAAGAATGTTTAAAAGTACGAAATAAAGTACAAATCTAGTTTATATATATATAAATGCTTCCACATTCTTCAAGATTTTCATTCTTTCATTTAGAGGCTTCAAACGGTAGTTTAATCATTACAGATAAAGATGCTTTATGATGATGTTGTGAATCTGCATCAGCTGCAGTCGACATGTGTGACGGACTTACCAGCCTGTCTGTCTCTCTTTCTGTCTGTCTATCTGTCTCTCAGTCTTGTGCTAATTAAACACACACATCAGTCATTTCCTGAAGATCTTCTCATTCAGATCAACACCTGAGTCCATATTCTCTCTCTGTAACCCAGATACTGTTTATCCCTCTCTTCACCATGCCTTCATTTATGTTATATGTGCGTATAATATGTTTAAGTTCAAGTTCAAATTTATTTGTATAGCACATTTAAAAACAGCCACAGTTGACCAAAGTGCTTAACAATGTCAGGATAGACACAAACAAACAAAAACAGACAGTAGAGAATGTCACAGTAGCAAAACTCAACTCGAAATGAAAGCTAAGGAATACAGGTTGGTCTTAAGCAACAACTTAAAATTGTCATCAGTCTGAGCTGTTCTTGACCAGCCACTGAGAAGGCTCGCTCACCTTTATTTTTTTAACCTGATTGCGGAAAATCTGATTGGACGACCTCAGTGCTTTGACAGGAGAGCGCACGTGTAAAAGCTCTGATAAATTAGAAGGCGCCAACCCATTCAAAATCTTGAAAACAAGCAATAAAATCTTAAAATTAATCCTGAAACGGACAGAAGCCATTGGAGCGAGGCTAAAACTGGGGTAATGTGCTCACGCTTTTTAGTCCCAGTTAGGAGCCGAGCTGCTGCATTCTGGACTAACTGTAAGCCATGAAGAGATGACTGATCCAATCCAACATATAAAGAATTACAGTAGTCTAGACGTAATAAAAGCATGGATTAATCTTTCAAAATCCTTGTTGGGCTTGACTTTAGCCAACAGTCTCAGCTGGAAGAAACTGGCTTTTACAACAGAACTAATCTGTTTTTCAAATTTCAAAAGCACTTTCAAATATCACACCGAGATTATTGGTAAATGAACGAATGTGTGATCCTAAAGAACCAAGAACGTCGACCAAACACAGCAACCTCAGTGTTATTTTCATTAAGACAGAAAGTTCTGTTCCGCCCATATTTTTAAATATCTCAGTAAGCAATGGCTGAATTGAAACTTTGTCATTTGTTTTGACGGGCAAATAGATTTGCACATCATCCGCATAACAATGGAAGGGGATTCTTTTTTTTTTTAAATGGACCCCAAGGGCAGCATGTACAACGAAAAATTCATGGGTCCCAATATGGACCCTTGGGGGATGCCACAAGTAAGAGGAACAGCAGATGAAGAAAATTCACAGAGGAGAACAGAAAAACTCCTATCTGTCTAGTACGATTGGAACCATTTAAGGGCTGTGCCCTTTATGCCAACACACTGTTCAAGTCGGGATAAAAGAATCAAGTGGTTGACCGTGTCAAATCCAAAAGCACTAATACAGTAGAGTTACCCGAGTCAACAGCTAGAAGAAGATAGTTAAAAACTCTTAACAGAGCAGTTTCGGTACTGTGACGGGGCTTAAACCCAGACTGGAATTTTTCATAAATGCTACAATCATCTAAAAATGAAAGTTAGCCAGAATTGAAGGATCCAGATATTACAATGTAAATCAGCTGTTTTCTATGTGAATATTTAGTAAAGTGTCATTTATTCCTGTGATCAAAGCTGAATTTTCAGCATCATTACTGCAGTCTTCAGTGTCACATGATCCTTCAGAAATCACTCTGATATAATAATTTGATGCTCAAGAAACATTTATGATTATTATAAATGATTTTTTGTGGAAACCATGATACATTTTATTTTTCAGGATTCTTTGATGAATGGAAAGCTCAAAATAACAGCATTTATTTGAAATAGAAATCTTTTGTAAGATTATAAATGTCTTTACTGTCACTTTTGATGCATCCTTTACTCTGAATAAAAGTATTAATTTCTTTAAAAAGACAAAATCTTACTAACCTCAAACTGAGTTTCATAATATAAAATGACATGAAAATAAATATCACCTATCACTGGGATATCATCATCATTATGGGCATTTGTTTTTATTATTCTTAATAAATATACAAGTACTTCACTACGATTATTGGATATTTCGCAATTGTTCTGATGCTACAAACACTGACTGATCAAACGAGGAGAAAATACAGAAGGAAAATGCTAAGTTATTAAAGTCAGTTTTTCTATTCAATAATAAACATCTGCTGAACTACATTTCATTTCTATATTGGAGTATTTTACAGTGGTTATTAATGATAAAACAGGACACAAACCTCTAACTCTACATTTACTCTTAAATACAAAGGCTCTATATAGAACTCAATTTTAAAATACTCTTTATGCCAAAAATATTCTGTATAAAGAGAAATGGCTTAAATAACAGCGTACTACTTTCATGTATATTTTTACTTTTGTTATTTGTAATTGTTTTCTAGTAATAAGTATGTTTACAAGCTGCTTAATTCATAAAAAAATATTAAAATGAAACATAAATCAAAATGAATGAATTAAAACTAAATCCATAAAATAATGCTATCACTGTAAACCCGAATAAGTTGGCAAAGCTCAAAAATCAGTTGGCTCAATTTTTTTAAGTTAAGAAATTCAAAGTTTCATTCATTTTAATTGTTCTTAAAGGGATAGTTCACCCAAAAATGAGAATTCTGTCAGTATTTACTCGCCCTCATGTTGTTCCAGACCCGTAAGACCTTCGTTCATCTTCGGAACATGAATTAAGATATTTTTGATGAAATCTGAGAGCTGGATCACTCCTCCATAGGCTTCTTCAGGGAGTGAAACTTGCCGGCCTCGAAAAGTTATTAAAAACATCGTCAAAATAGTCCGAGTGACTACAGTGGCTCAATCTTAAGTTTATCAAGCGACGAGAATACTTTTTGTGCGCAAAAACAAACAAAAATAACGACTTTATTCAACTACTCATTTCCTTCTCGTGGGCCTCTAGTCAGTTAAACTAGTATGTTAGCGTAGAGCTACGTCACACGCAGGCTCACTATTGGCCGACGCTGGTCATGTGTGTGATGCGTGTGACGTACAGCAACAGAAGCTTACGCTGTTACACTAGTTTAACTGACTCAGAAGGAAATGAAGAGTTGAAATAAAGTCGTTATTTTTTTTTGTCTTTGCGCACAAAAAGTATTCTCGTCGCTTGATAAACTTAAGATTGAGCCACTGTAGTCACTCGGACAATTTTAACGATATCTTTAATAACTTTTCGAGGCCGGCAAGTTTCACTCCCTGAAGAAGCCTATGGAGGAGTGATCCAGCTCTCAGATTTAATCAAAAATATCTTAATTCGTGTTCTGAAGATAAACGAAGGTCTTACAGGTCTGGAACAACATGAGGGCGAGTAAATACTGACAGAATTTACATTTTTGGGTGAACTATCCCTTTAACTTGAAATGTTTGAGTACACTAATTCAAACATTTAACTTAAAACTTTAATGTAATCTCAATATGAACAGTTTAATAGTATAAACTTAGCTAGCTTTAACAAGCTAGTTTGCTAACATACTAATTTGATAACATGTTAACAATAGCACATTATACAGTAACACTTGCTATATGGCTGCAGCAATATAAAGGTTTTATTTGCTCTCAGATTAAGCTGCATGCACCACTTGTCACCATGATGGTACTATCCTAAATCCAACATTAACAGAAATTCTTCTGAATTAGCATAACAAAACATTAATCACTACTAAATCTCCAACTTAACATTAATCTTGCACAAAAAAAACATTATACACTTAATTTTAGCATTTACTCTCCCTTTCGAGTGCCATCGGGAAAGCATGCTGGGAAATAGAGATCCTCAGCCGTTTGTCTAAATTAAAAGAAATAATTTCATAAAACTCAAAACAATGAAACAGTTCTGTAAACTTGAAAGAAAAATAAAGCGCTAAATACTCATAAAAGTTAATTTGACTGAGCTAATTAGTTTAATTTAAGTTTGTCCTACTCAAACCAATTAATTATTTTGAGCGTTAGGGTTTACAGTGATGGGAACCCATAAAAGTTTCCATATATAAGCGCCTGATAGAACCCTTTATGATTATATTTAAAACATTTTCTGCTGCTAAAGTACAGAAGTGTGAAAATTAATGAATTAAAAGAAGAAGAAGTGTTGATGTACGTGAGGTTCAGTTTGCGCCACACAGGAGGCCAGTGCTGTCAGAGCTGCTGAGGACTCCTGGGATACCGGAATAATCCTCTTTCTGTAGTTCTGGGACGCTCACGGGTCTCTCGAGCTCCTGAGGAGGCAAGGCTTTCTTGCCATCTTTACCGGGAGCTGAAGAATGCTTCCCTTCCAGCCAATACGTCACCATGTCACCTTTACCCTGAGAAAACACAAGCCACGTTTATTTGTATAGCCCTTTTCACCATACACAATGTTTACAGTGTTAAGATTGTTTATTTGAAACATTGTATTGTAAACATTGTAACATGTTTCATATTGTGGCGAACAGGACGGCCGAGGGACGTGAGAGAACGGCGCGAGGCCGGTGGTGCGATTGCTAATGAGCAACACCTGTGAGGCACACCGGTCTCGCATCTCTCACGGAGGAGCGGAAGCATAAAGGAGGAGCGACGACGTTGATGATCGAGAGAGGAACAGGCCTGTATTTTAGTTGTGTTTTGTTTTTGTATTTTACTTTAGTTATATTTATTTTCGGTAGCCAGCAGTCGTCCGCGAGGGGCTGCTGGCGGTATTTTTGGTTGTTTGTTTTATTTAAAATAAATTATATTTTGATTGTTCGCCGGTTCCCGCCTCCTTCTTCCCTGAACATTGCTACACTGGTGCCGAAACCCGGGAAGAGGGAGGAACGCGCTGTCAGAGAGTCCTCGCCGGTGTGGGGAATCCGCGGTGCCATCGAGCATGGTGCGCGAGTCGCCGCCGCTCGCCGTGGGCCGGAGCCTGCTGCCATCCGCCGAGCGAGGGGAGGAGCAGGGAGCGGGGGACTCGCGGCCACGGACGCTCGAGGCGGTGCGCTGGAGTGAGTTGCCGGTGGGACGGTCGAGCTCGCTGCCGGCCGCCTGGGTATTGGAGGGGCGGCTGCCATCCGGGAGGGAGAGTAGGAGTCGCCGCCGCTCGCCGTGGGCCGGAGCCTGCTGCCGTCCACCAGTGAAGGGGAGGAGCAGGGAGCGGGGGACTCCTACCGTCTGCCCAAGGCACCCGAGGAGCCGTCGCCGTCCACCGGGCGGCGGAGGAGCGTCGAGCCGTCCACCGAGGGCTACCCAGCGTCACCGCCAGGCACCGCGGAGGAGATCGCCTAGCTGGTGGGGGACCAGATGGCAGCGCGTTGTGGGAACCGGACAAATTTTTTTTTTTTCCTCTCTCCCCTCTCTCGATCTGTCGCTCCTCATGCTTCCGTCTCTGTTTCCCTCGGTTTGTCTGTCCATACTCCCCAGGGATCGCCGCCGCCGGGGGGGGAGTAGGCACAGGCTCGTGGGTACCCCCCGGCCTGTGAGGGGCGATGGGGGTATGTGGCGAACAGGACGGCCGAGGGACGTGAGAGAACGGCGCGAGGCCGGTGGTGCGATTGCTAATGAGCAGCACCTGTGAGGCACACCGGTCTCGCATCTCTCACGGAGGAGCGGAAGCATAAAGGAGGAGCGACGACGTTGATGATCGAGAGAGGAACAGGCCTGTATTTTAGTTGTGTTTTGTTTTTGTATTTTACTTTAGTTATATTTATTTTCGGTAGCCAGCAGTCGTCCGCGAGGGGCTGCTGGCGGTATTTTTGGTTGTTTGTTTTATTTAAAATAAATTATATTTTGATTGTTCGCCGGTTCCCGCCTCCTTCTTCCCTGAACATTGCTACACATATACAATGTTACTCTTCAATTACGATGGTACAATTTTTACAGTGTACTTGAAACATTGTGAACATATTTGAAAACATTGTGAACATTGCAACATGTTTTAAATTCAATGTTTCAAATACAGTGTTTACAGTTACAATGTTACAAGGCCCACAATGTTTCAAATACAATGTTACAATGTTTAAATATAATGCTTACAATGTAACGATTTTTACAATGTGTTTGAAACATTAACATTGAAAACATTGTATAAACATTTGAAATACTGTAACTATATAAACAGTGTATTTGAAACATTGTATGCATTGCAATATTGTATTTGAAACACTAACATTGTATTTGAAATATTGATTTACTATTAATATTAAATATTAATAGTAAAATGTGTCTTGTTATAATGTTTAAAATATATCAAATACAATGTTAGTGTTTCAAATACAATATTGCAATGCATACAAAGCAGTGTGTCCACATTCCTCTTTTACGACGACACAACGTTTCGCAGATGCGCGTCGGGGTTTCTCTCGTCATTAAACCGCGGAGACGCAGCCTAATGCCTCAGAAAGTCCGATCCTGCCTGTTTACATGACAGTCGCATTGGCACATATCTGATTTATGTCTGATTTATTTCCACATATGAACGAGGCTTGAAACCGCTCTCGAAATATCCGAATGTATGCGTTTTTTTCCTGTTCACACGGTCATATAACACATCCGATCTGTGTCACATATTAGCAAAAAAATCAGAATTGGGTCACATTTCACTGACAATGTAAACGAGACCCTGTGGCATTATCAGTATCAGAACAGGAGTGTGTCTCACCTTCACCTGTAACACACCTCTGCAGGCGAGTGTGTATCCGCCGATCTCCTCCAGCAGGTAAAACACACTGGAGCTGCACTGCGTCTTCAGCGCTACAGACACACACAATATTAAAGATGCAACAGCGCATTTATGGATATTTTCGATGCGGAGTACAAATGTGAACATCTGCATTAAATTATAGCGGTCAAGTCACTTTTATTAATACAGCGCTTTTTACAATACAGATTGTTTCAAAGCAGCTTTACAGTGAAAATAATGCAACAGAGTTTATTTCTAGAAGAAAATAGCGTCACAGTCCAGTAAGTTTAAGTTAAGTAACTTAAGTAAGTTCAGTGATGGTTAATTTTTGTTGAAAAAAAAAAAAAAAGAGTTATTAATTTAGTTAACTTATATATATATATATATATATATATATATATATACACATTATATATATATATATATATATATATATATACATATAGCAGCTCTGGAGAAAACCGTGATGTCTGTAGATGTGCGTATACAAACTCACTGACACCTCGTGTAGAACTCAGGTCTGCTCTTTATTGCTATCGTACCTTTTGTCTTACTTCCGTGTTTACACTTTTACTCTCTCTCTCCCAGACCTCCTACATCATCCTGAACGTCATCAACATTACCTACATCCCCCTTCTTAATGATGGGCACATACACATGTATGTAACAGTTATCTGCTATATAAGTGCAGTAGAACAGGAGAAAGTCCCAATACCCAAAATAGGATACAACATTGCAAAACAGAATACAACAATTAACATCGACCTCTTTTTTTTTTCTATTTTAGCCACAAAGCACAGGGCTACTGCAATAAAGATAGAGGGAACTCTCTAGCTTATGTAGTATAGTCTTTGTACCGGGGGTTGGGCTTTGATATTCTTCCTGAACGGGTGACAACTACAGGTGGTTCCTGCACCTGCTCCGCTTGCGGCTGTTCGACATTATGCTGGGGTTCTGGCAGAGGTTCACTGTTGGTGTTGAGTGGAGCCTCTGTTGTTGTGGCGGGGTGTACTGTTCAGGTTTGTGTAGGAGGTGGCGCCTGTTTCTCACATATGTGGCATTTCCGGACTGTACCTGATATCTGTTTGGCTGCGGTGCTCTTCCCATTACCGTCGCCAATCTGTCATATCCCCTGCTTGTCTGTATTCTTACTGTCTGCCCTGCATGCAATGAAGCCAAGGGTCTGGCTGATCTGTCATAATGTGTCTTTCCTCTCTGTCTGGTCCGTGTTAAAACTGCCCGGATCTGTGTTTCTACCTTTGGCACATACATAACCTTTGTCATGGGAATGAGAGCCTTAGTGTGCCGAGACAGCAGGCGCTGGGTTGGTGAGGGCAGCCCATCTCTTGGTATGTTGTGTAGATTGAGCAGTGCCGCATATACATCTGTTCCATCACGTGCACATTTTTCTAGCAGGTGTTTGGCTGAGCGTACAGCCCTCTCAGCTAGACCATTTGATTGGGGGTAATGGGGGCTGCTGGTGACGTGGCAAAAGTCCCATTTGTGGGCAAATTCTTGGAACTCCCTGCTTGTGAAATATGCTGTGTTGTCAGTCAATAGCTGTTTAGAAGCTCCATGAGTGGCAAAGTGGCGCTTTAGCCTGGTTATAATGGTTGCGCTGGTCATGTTCGGGAGTTGGTCTATTTCAAACCAGCCGGAGTACGAGTCAACGATCACCAGGTGTTCTTTCCCCCCCCACTCAAAAACTTCCGCAGCTGTGAGAGTCCATGGCAAGGCTGGTATATAATGCAATTGAAGGGGCTCCTTTGTTTGGTGTGGTCTGAGGGCATTACAAGGAGCACACCTGGAGATGTTCAATGTCCTGGTATATGCTGGGCCAAAACATGGTTTCTCTGGCCCTGCGTTTTGTTGCTTCTAGGCCAGGGTGACCCTGATGCAGCTGTCTGATATAAAATTGTTGCAGTGAGTGGGGAATGACGAAACGCTGACCACGGAGGAATAGGCCATTATCAATTGTGAGTTTCTCTCTTATGGCATAGAACTGCCTGAGGTCATGTGGCAGCTTCTTTGATGAGTCAGGCCAGCCCTCGGCAACGACCTCAGATAAACGCCTGCACAGACAGTCTGCCTGTGTTTCCTGTCTCACTTCCACAATTCTCCTCGAGGAGAGAGCATCCACTGTCATCACATCGTAGTCCATCGCATCACTTGTTTCAGCCCAGTCAGAGGAGGGCAGGTGTGCACGTGAAAGCGCGTCTGCTAGGTATAACTCTTTGCCTCTCTTGTACGTGACATTGAGGTTGTAGCCCTGCAGCTTAAGCATCATCCTCTGAAGGCGTGCAGAAGCGGAGTGTAGTGTTTTTTTTAGAATAGTAATGAGAGGCTGATGATCAGTTTCGACAGTCACTGGACGGCCATATATGTAGTCGTGGAATTTCTGACAGGCGTAGACCAGGGCCAGTAGCTCCTTTTCGATCTGAGCATAGCGTGACTCAGTCTCTTTAAGTGCTCTGGAGGCAAACGCCACGGGTTTGTTGATCTGGAGGCAGACAGCGCCCAGGCCATGTTGCGAGGCATCTGCAGATAACACCACCGGCTGATGCATATCGAAGTACTGAAGTACGGGGGGACTTGTGAGTAGTTCTTTAAGTCTGGTGAATGCTGCCATGTGGTGCTCCTGCCAGCACCACTCTACATCCTGAAGCAGGAGTTGACGCAGGGGTGCTGTGGTTTCTCTATAGCCCGGGATGAATTTTGACAAATAGTTCGTCATGCCCAAGAACCTTTGGACTCCAAGCTTGTCTGCTGGGGTCGGCATAGAACGGACTGCATCTGTCTTTGCAGGGTCTGGCTTTATGCCCTGGTCAGTTAGAAGGTGACCCACATACGACACCTCAGACACCCGAAAACGGCACTTGTCAGGGTTAAGCTTAAGGTTTACGCCACGTATTCTGTCCGTGACCTGGCGGAGGCGCAGATCATGCTCTTCTCTTGTGCTCCCCCAGACGAGGATGTCGTCAACAACGATTGCACATGGTTGTCCTTCAAAGAGCTGCTCCATACACCTTTGGAAAACTTCACTACCCGTGGATATCCCATAAGGCATTCGGAGGAAGGCATATCGGCCCACTGGGGTCATGAAGGTTGTCAGCTTTGATGACTCCTCACTGAGTGGCACCTGCCAGAACCCACACTTGGCATCAAGGATGCTGAACACCTTGGCTCCTGGCATGTCAGCTATCACCTGTTCCACTGTTTTCATGGGATGATGTGGCCTGAGGAGGGCTTTGTTGAGGTGGACAGGGTCAATACACAGTCTTACGGCACCATCTTTTTCCCGTGCAGCCACCATAGACGACACCCACTCAGTGGGCTCCTGAACTGACTTAATGACTCCCAGTTCAGTCATTCTGTTGAGTTCATTGATTATTTTGTCTTTCATTGCCAATGGCACTCGTCTGGGAGCACATATTGTAGGGTGCACAGAGAGGTCCAAACGCATGTGATACACTACAGGCAGTTTGCCTATGGTGCTGCAGTCAAAGAGATCTTTATACTCTGTTAGCTCGGGGTCCCTTTGTTGGAGATCGTGCACGTTCAGGCCAAGATGCACAAAGCCCAATTTGACGCTGTCTCTAAGGCCCAAAAGGGGTTTTACAATATTGTCAACAACATGGAACTGTAGTGTCCCGCATGTGAAGTTTACATTAGTGACACCTAAAGTCCTTATGATCTGACCGCCATAGGCCACAAGGTTGACGACATGGCTGTGGTCGACATGAGCGCCTGGGTCGATGTGCTGGAGAACGCCTCTGGACAGTACATTGCACCGGGCTCCAGTGTCAATCTTCACCTCAAGTTGCTTCCCTGTGTTGGAAGTGAACAGGATGGTAAATATCTCTCCCTTATCAGCTGGCACCTCTACACTTTCACAGTAGAACAGATCTGCTGGTTCATATGCAATTTGCGCATCAACTTCACTAATTCTATGTGTCTGTCCTCCTCTGCGTATGGTGTGGGGTGCTCTGTTTGACTGAGATGGACCTTGTTCCGATCTGTTGTAGATGCGTGTTTTGCTTGATCTGCAGCATTTAGAGAAGTGGTTTCACTTCCCACACGCATTGCAGTGCTTGTTGAAGGCTGGACAGCTGCTGCGGTCAGATGAGCTAAGATGAGCGCTCTCTACGTGCAAGGTTACGAACGCTCGCCGCAATTCCACGCGCGCTTCCCAATAACATGAACGCGCGAGAACGTGTTCTACGTGCTACTTAAGCGTCGCTGTCCATTCGCGAAGTGCTGAAATATAACCTTAAATGGAATCGTATTCCGAACGTTTAACCTAATAATCGTCATTTGTTGTGGATTCGAAATCAAGACAAGTCTATATGGATATAAAACACCTATACAGGCTGACAAAATGGCTGAACAAAAACAAAAAAACAAGAGAAGAGACCTTTTAAAAAGATAAAATTAATGTCCTTTTAGAGGAGATAGAGGGAAACAAAGATTTTATTTTTTAACAGATTTAAAGGACACCATACAAATAAGGTAAAACAAAACATCTGGAAGGACATTGTCACATTTCAAACTAACTGCAACCTTGTTCAGAGATCAGGGAAGGAGGTCCGCAAGAAATGCCCAATACATGGCTAGTTTTCGTGCACGTCAGCAAGTCATTGACAGATTTTTTTTTAATTCATCCCTATTTTGCCCGGTCTTTAAAAAATATTTCCCAGATTACTTATTTTATGATTTTTTGTTTTTTGTTCATTCGTTTAATTTAGATGTGTATTTCTATTTTTTCTTCCCTTTTTAATTATTGCATTTATTCATTTAAACAAAACACGAGTACAACAAAGTGTACAATAAAGTTCAATCAAAACCTGTATTTAATACTTCCTTTGCAGTGTGATCTGTTAAATCTAGATAAAAGTGTAATCTGCCGGTTGTCCTGCAGGTGACCTCATAAATCTGTCTTCTTACGATGCTCTGGGGATTTACGATTACTCCAGAGCACTCGTAGTTCTACGAAGATTTTCAAGTGCTACTTAAGTTACGATGCTTTTGGGAAACAAACCATAATATTAAGATCAGTCGTACGATCGTATGATCGTATGATCAGTCAACTTAGGCTTACGATGCTTTTGGGAAACGCAGCCCAGCTCAGTTCAGTCCTCATATAATGGTGTCAATGCAGGAGATCAATAATATTAAATACTAAATTAAATGTCCCCAACTAAGCAAGCCAAAAGCCAATGGCAACAAAGGTGGAAAACACGACAGGATATATGTATTTATGTAATTTAAGGTGAGCTTATAAAAGCATGTTTAATATATATGTTCGTTTTGTTACGTGTTGAAGGAACATTTGATGTTAATCTCCAGTCTCTCCACACCGCACCTTAACCACGCACACTTTTAGTATTTTTCATAACTCACCATTATTATAGCGCATTTAACAATCTAGATTGTTTCAAAGCAGCTTTACAGAGATAATAGGAAATCAAAGTATTAATAGGAAATAACAAGATTGTTTTGGCTTTAAAGTAGCTCTTTTGAAACAGGTTCCAAGGTGCAAGTTTTGAAATTTTTTGTAAACGATATCTCCGTGTAGCTATACTTAAAAACGTGAATCTGTGAAAACGCTGACGGCGTGCACATGCGTATTACGTGTTCAGTCTATAGGTATGCACATTTGAATATACAGGTGAAACTCGAAAAATTTGAATATCGTGCAAAAGTTATAATTTTGATGATTATGGCTTACAACTTATGGAAACCCCAAATTCAAAATCTCTAAAAATTTGAATATTACATGAAATCAATAAAAAAAAGGATTTTAAATACAGAAATGTCGGCCCTCTGAAAAGTATAATCATGCATAATGTATATAGTTACATATACTAAATATATTAGTTTCAGCTTCTAATTTGAATTACTGAAATACATGAACTGTTGCACGATATTCTAATTTTTCGAGTTTCACCTGTATTTGTGAGCAGGCACATGGTCTTTCTTTACAAAGTGACATCGCCAAATTATTTGTCTGGTCTGTAAAATCACCTTCTTCTTTTTTTTTAACAGCTGTGTTGAGAACTGACTGCTGCTGAAACCCTTGACCTGATGCTTTCTCACCTTCGCTGGTGGACTCCATGCGGGACGCTGTGTTCACCGTGTCTCCAAACAGACAATACCTCGGCATCTTCGTTCCCACAACTCCTGCTACCACTGGACCTGAAGACGCCATCAGATAAAGCCAGACTCACACACTCATCTCACAACCAGCAACTGATCAGTGAGTTATTTTTGGCATCATTCAGATACTAGTGAACATTTGAAGTGGATCAAAACCTTTCATCAAAGTTATACATGAATTTTGAACAATATCTGTTCTTGTCTTAGGACAACTTTGATGAACCACTTTAAATGTTGACCACTGTATTATAGTTCTTAAAAAATATTTTTAGTTTTATTTTTGTATTTTCATGAATTGCATATATAAAACTTGTTTGAATAGATCTAAAGGCTTGTAGCATGGAGTATTCATGCGCTCAAAATAGTGGGGCTTAAATTTAAGATTTTTTATATTGCATATAAAGTATCCATCCATTTGGTTTAAACAGTTTTAATATAACCTAATACACTTAATGCAAAGCATATTTGTCAGTCATGTATAACTGAAAATAGTTTATTATTATTATATACATGCATCTATTTGATTTTATTGAAATAATCATATTAATATTTACATTTTATTTAAATAATTCAGTTAAAACTACATACATAGTAAAATGTGACTAGCTTTAGAACAAGCAACGTTCTTAAATTTTTAGATTAAAACACATTAGATTTATTGTGGGCTATATAAAGCTGGTTATTGTTTATTAGTACGATTACAGGTGTCTGACTTGTTTATGGAGTAAGTTTACTTAAGTAAGTAGTTTACTAGTCTGTGGAGTAAATATATAGGCTATAATCTGTGCGTACACAGCCTTTTTAAAAATGGCGGTTGCGGGTGTTTGGCGTGCGTTCGGCCAATCAGCGAACACTAATGTCACTGTAGTTCCTGTAGCGCTAGACCGACTCTGAAGTTGGAGTAAATTAGTTCCTCCTAGAGCTAAAATCGTTCCTAGTTCCTGCGATGCGAAAACGCCAAAATCCGGGAACTTCCGCCAATAGTTGTAGGAACTATGAAAAGACCCTATAGGATGCAGGTTTACTGTGGACCTGAATGTATTCCAGCGCGGATCTGGAGTTGTGTTTGAGGTCTGTGAGGGATCCTGAAGGTCTTGCACACGGACACCAGGTCCAGAGCCATGCTGGCGATCTCAGACGCGTGCAGGATCCCGTTCTCCCTCGGTACACCGGACACCACCATATCTGCAGCACACAAAACACTCAATCATCAACAAACTGCATTTACTTACAACACTTATGTTAAAGGGGGGGTGTAATACCCCTTTTTACAAGATGTAAAATAAGTGTCTGTTGTCCCCAGAGTGTATACATGAAGTTTTAGTTTTCCATTTAGTTTGAAGTTCAAAATACCCCACAGATCATTTTTTACAGCATATTAAAATTGTCCCTTTTTGAGGGTCAGTAAAAACGTGTTGTTTCGTGTGTGTCCCTTTAAATGCAAATAAGCTGCTGCTCCCTGCACAGGGGGCGGAGCTTCAAGAGCTGGTGTGTGTGTGTGTGTGTGCTCTTGTTTTTGTGATATATGAGGACACAAATGTGTATAATGACATGCATATTACACTGGTATTACAACTTACACGTGATATATGAGGACATTGCGCGAGTCCTCATATTTCAAATAGCTTAAAAAACATAAAAAACATTTTTTTTTTTAAACTGTAAAAATGCAGCATGTCTCCTGTGATGGGTAGGTTTAGGGATAGGGGCAGTGTAGGGGGATAGAATATACAGTTTGTCCAATATAAAAGTCATTACGCCTATGGAATGTCCTCATATATCCCAAAAACACAGCTGTGTGTTTGTGTGTGTGTGTGTGTGTGTGTGTGTTAGCAGCTCCGATTACCTCACACAGACAAGCACTGAAATGTTAGAAACTGTTCTGCCTTTTATGTTTAAACTGGAGTCGGACAAAGATGGAGAGACTAAAGAAGAAGTGACAACATGTAGAAGCAACAGTTTCTGAATGGTTAGTTGATGAACTTATGAGTTAACTATCTTCAAGTCTTTGATTAGCATATTCTGTCATGATAATCTATAAATCGCTCGTATAGGAACTGTTGTAAGATGCCTACAGAGTGACTATTGCATTTGTGTTACGAACTGTATTGCATGTGAAAAGACGGATGCGAAAGCTTGAGCTTGAACTCACAAATTTGCTCGACTACAACAACTCTTCCTCTCCTCAACATGGACTGCGTGTTCCCGGGGGCGGGGCTTATCTACATTTTAGGGTTTGTGATGTCACTAACCCGGGAGGAATGTCTTGTAGTCCCTACCACCCGTTTGTTGTAGTCCTTTAAAAACTATTTCTTTAAAAGAAAATATCTCCCTTCACTTTGAACTTTGAGCGTTGTAACTTTGCAGATGTTGTTTATGCTCAAACAGCGACATTACACACTAACTAAAGTTAGAAAGGTGAAATCATAATCAACCACCCCTTTAAGGTGAGACACTAAAGGCAAAAACAGTGTTTTTTCATGCATTTGTCAATTTTGAGAATTTGGCTTTTCATAAAGTGTTTTTTTTTCAGACAAGTGGAAAGAAAACACCCAAAATACACTTATTTTAAAGCATTTTATCAATTTGCATCTGTAGATTTCAATTACACTATATCTTTAAATGCAGTTTTTTCAAAACAAGTTTTTCCTCCTACAATGAGCCAGAAATCTTCACTTCATTAGCTTTACACACACCACACGTTACAGTTTTATTCTCATCTATATTCTGAAGGTTTTTACAGAGGCATTTGTCCATATATAATTTTCCTGATTTTATACAACATTTTTTTCCTAAAAAAAATTGAGAAAATGTATTTATTTTTGGCTGTTGACAGTATTTTCTGATTTATGAATCAGAAAATATTAAGAATCCAAAATTATGTTTCCAATCATCCTATGTTCAGATTTTTTTTCTAGAAATGTATGCAAATTAGTGCTTAGAAAACTTGTAATACAAAAAATGTTTGCAATTATCAATGTAATCAATCAACTGGTGAGGTATGGTGATATCTATTTGTTATTCTTTTACCCTATTCACCTGGGGTGTCTGGGAAAGAAACTAGCCAAAAATGATAATTTATTGGCTGTTAATAATGATAATTTATTGGCCTCGTGTTTTTATTGGCTGGGAACCAAAAAAAATTGGACCCCATTGACCTTTATTGTATGGACAAAAAGACATTTTTCAAAATATCTTTTATGTTCCACAAAAGAAAGAAAGTGATAATGAAACTTTGCACACACACACACACACACAAAAAAAATACATACATATATATATATATATATATATATATATATATATATATATATATATACATAAATGTATAATTGTATAACATATAATTGTTTCTTGCATATATATATATGCAGAATAACTATTATTTTCAACCTTCATTCTGAACTTCTGTTTAAAATGATCAGTTTTCTTAACAAGAGGCTTGTAAGTAATTATGATTGGC